>JAXCLQ010000005.1:5094551-5117600 GCA_035584115.1 Cedrela odorata | reverse complement strand
TTTTCCCCTACTCTCTCTTAATTTTTTCTTCTGTCAAGAATATTCACATCGACGAATGCCTTTCTGTTTCGATCCCTGTCCAGCTGGTAAGAAGCATCATTTGATGCCTTTATCGTTTTATTTTGTGAATTAGTGATTGTTTGGCTATTTTTGTTTAATCGACATTTCAGTTTAAGGAGATGATTTGTAAGCAATTTGGAATTTCGTTTTCCTTTAAAATATTTATGGTGAAAGTATGCATCTTAGATATTTTAAGACGGAAGTGAAAATTGTTTTGTCTGTGTTATATGTACGGAATTCAATTGAGAATGTGCTGAAGGGATTCAATTGGGAATTTTTTTTAAAAAATTCATGGGTTTCATTTGCAAGATAGCCAATACTTTTTAACTCAGTTTTTTATACTTTGTTAGTTTTAATTTGTAAATTTGACTGAGATAAGTGGGTTTGAGGAAGCCCAATTTCAATTTTAGTCATATTGTTTATCAGATGCTGGGTTGAATGCTCTTGATGAAGGATTTTCAAAGCTTGATATGGCGCTTGAAAACTTGTGTAGGATCGATGCAAAGGAGGAAATGCCACCGCCTAATTATAAAACAAGATACCAAATCAACCATGTGAGTGTATATGAGCCATCGATCTATAAAGAACCACCTTACCTATGTCAACATACATAAAACCAGCGATTGATGACCGGACTGGAGGTTGTTGTTATACGCTTCGATTGCTTACCGGATTGGAGGTTGTTGTTGTTTCGATATTGCCGTAGACCAAACAATTCAAAGACACGCCATGAAAATCAACGGCCTAATAGACCTTATTCTAGCTTATGAGTTGTTTCTTCAGTAAAGATTCAAGGTTTGAATCATGGTTTGGATATGAATTTAGATCCTTTTTTGTTGTTGTAGAGGGTAATGGATACGAAAGATTTTAAGAAATTTCTTTGAATCTTCGATATTGTTTCAAGGTTTAAATATTGAATCTTGCTATTAGCATAATTTAGAATGGATTTCTTGGGTTTTTGATATCGTTTCAAGTTTGCTTGCATTAAGTTTTAATGGATTCATGTAATTTTTTGAATTTATTGGTTGATTGACAGTTTTGGATATGTTATTTTGCAAAAACTTGGATTGATGAATACGTTCATATTAGGATTTAAATTTCGTACTTGTATACGCATTGTGCTTCGGAATCATATGTAATTTTTCAAATGTTGAACTTATGAAGAATTTCATTTTAAGAGTTTCTATTTCATACTTGTTAACCTAGTATGATCTAGTTCATACTTTTAGCAAAATGTTTTTATTTTCCCTAGAGCATCTACCCTGTAAAAAATTGTTTCATTTTCAAGCATCTTGTTCCTGCGTATTTGGGGACTACTTTTTTAGAATCTTGCTTTAATTTAATTTTGGGATAGCCTTTCCCATGGGACTAGTGTCTTCATTCTTGATTTACTGCCCGTGAAGCTTGGAACATGCAAGGAAAAGTTCGTTATACAAAGCTAGCAAAAGTGAGATGTACCTAGTATGATGTATTAGTTAAGGAGCTCTTGAATTTTCCTTTTTTTGCTGTATAACTGTTAATAGAGGTATTTAGAGCCCTTGTAAATTTCTATCCTTGGTGATTCAGTCGTTTTGTCATTTTTAATGACAAGTTCCTTTGAATCAGCAGGCCCGGTTATGAAAACCATTAACTGTGGGAGCTTCTTTCTAGATTTTTTGTTTGACCCTGATTTACTTTTGCCCACGTGCTATAATATTTCAGTTTCTTCTTTACTTTTGGTTCTATTGTTGTCATTGCTGGTATGTTAAGAATTGTTAGTTCATTAGAGTTTCTTATTAATTCACCTGTATATTATCTTTGTTTCCCCATTTTGATTTTAACAACACTTTTGGTTTTGTTTTTATTTTTTATTCTTTAGGTACTCGCAGTCTTTTTGCTATAATATAAAGTTAATGTTGCTTTGTTTCCCAGTGTGAGCCAATGTAGATTCTCTTCTGAGTTTCAGGAAAAATACAAGCTGGAAAAATCAATCATCAAAAATCTGTTTGTAGGCTTCAAAATACAAATTCAGGCTGTAAAGTCAAATGAAAGATGTTTGGTTACAAGAAAAATAAGAGAAAATGAGGGGAAAAAAATGAGAGGAGAGTTAGAAAGAATGAACTGTTTGTATTGACATATCATATTGATTGGGAATTGTAATGCCACATGCAAGGCTTCCTTTTCAAGAGTTTAGACATTTTTATGTATTAAGATATTTACTTTATTTGTAATGTAAAAATAATTACTATTTGAGATGTTTTTATGACGTATATGATGTGTACATTATTTACAATAATGACCATAACAATATATTTAAAAAAATCAAATTTAATTACATTATAGAATAAAGTACATTACTTACAATAAAGAAGCAAATACTTTGTCCGGATGTATGTTTTAAAAATAATAAATTATATTGGGTTTTGCTAACTTGGTAAAATACTATCTGAAAATATATTAAATTTTTTTCTAAATTCTTTGTTATAATCTCGTATTAACAATCATTATATATTGAAGGTAAGAAATTTTTTAATAGCATTGTTAATTAAATATATTAATTAAATTTAAGAAGTTAAGGAGTTTCATTTTTTTTAGAATTAAATTTATATAATTTTTGTACTTTGAAAAAAAATCACATTATTATTTTTTGATAATTAAATTTAATAAAACTATTTTTAAAAAATATTTTACCCAACGCATATTTACCGTTTTTTTCAATTTCAATTACAACTATCGAACATGTATTTACTGTTTTTATTTTCATAATACAATAACTAAAAATACCATTTTTATTTTCATTTTGGTTTTGTAAAAACATCAGTTTAAAAACAATACCATACGGGACCTTAGCTTTCTTGATTTGATTATAATGAAAAGATTGTTTGCTGTTCTTAATAATGGATGTAGATCTTTGTGACTGAATCACTTAAATGCTTTGTGTTCTTTTGGTGTCTGATTTTTTGATTTCATGAATATTTACTTTGTTAATGAGAATGCTATATCAGTTCTTGATAGTTGTTCATAGGCAAACGTGTAGCATTTGATTTACATCTCCATTCAAATATAAAATACAGAGAAGTGAAATCCATTATATTCCAACAAATTAGTATCAGAGCTTAGTTGCACAAGGAATGGCACACTCTAAGTTTGAATTGAAGAAGTTTAATGGTGAAAATGATTAATTTATAGAGAATCAAAATGAAAACATTATTGGTTCATCAGGGGCTTGAAGACGCATTGTTGAGATAAGATTAGATGCCAACTTCCTTAACAGCTAAAAAAAGGAAAGAAATCTTGAATAAAGTGCATAATGCCCTAGTATTAAGCCTATGTGATGGTTTTCTAAGAGATGTCTCAAAAGAAACCACAACAACAAGTTTATGGGAGAAACTAGAGAATAGATACATGACAAAGTCTCTGGCTAATAGGCTTTATAGAAAAAGAAGATTATACACCTTTGAACGTTAAGAAGGTGGTTCCATGAGAGAACATCTAGATGAATTTAATCGAATTATTTTGGATTTAGAGAATATTAATGTAAAGATTGAAGATAAAGACCAGGCAATGTTGCTGCTAAGTTTTCTATTTGATTCTTAAGAGCATTTTGTGGATACTTTAACACTTGGAAGGGATTTAATCTCTATGCAAGATGTTAAAGCAACCTTGAATTCAAAAGAACTAAAGAAGAAAGATGAATCAAAAGAAGTAAGACACAGAGAAGTACACGCAACAAGAGGTAGATCAGAAAAGAAAAATGCAAAAGACAAGAATCAACAAAGATCAAAGTCAAGAAACAAGAAACTCAAGTGTTTACAATGTCACAAGGAAATAAGTTTCAAGAGAGACTACCTAGAAAGGAAGAATAAGCATAAGGATTTAAAGAACAATATTGGAAATGTCATAATAGCCTCTGAAGACAATAATTCCTCATATGAAGACTATGAAATAACAAAACTATTTGTGGCATCTGACGAAAGGATTAAAGGTCAGTGATTGTTAGACTTTGGATGCTCTTTTCATATGTGTCCATATAAAGGCTACTTATAATTCAAGCTATGGGGGAAATGTTTTGATGGGAAACAATGTCTCTTACATTGTAATTGGGGTTGGAAATGTCAAGATTAAAATGGCTAATGGCTTAGTCTAAAAATTGCAAGATGTCAGCATGTTCTTGATCTTAAAAGAAACCTGATATCACTATGAATGCTTGATAAATCCAATTACATGTTTAAGGCAGAGAAAGGGACATTAAAGGTCATCAAAGGCTTTATAGTTGTAATAAAGGGATTTATGAGTAATGGTTTGTATTTTCTTAATGGAAACACTAGCTGGATCAACTTCATTGTCCACATCCTCATAAACTGATAGAACAAGACTCTTGCACTTGAGATTAGGACATATAAGTCATAGAGGATTAAAGAAGCTTAGCAAATAGGGTTTTTTGGGAACTAATAAAATTGGAGGGCTGGAATTCTATGAAGAATGTGTACTTGAGAAAGCTTGCAGATTCAAATTTAAAAAAGGGAAACACATAACCAAAAACACATTAGACTATATTTATGCTGACCTTTGAGGGCCTTCTCAAACCTTATCAATGGGAGGAGGCAAGTATTTTCTATCTTTAATTGATGATTTCACCAAAAAAATTATGGGTATATGTGCTTAAAACAAAGGAACAAGTATTTGAGTTTTTTAAGAAATGGAAGACACTTGTTGAAAAACAAACTGAAAGGAAGGTTAAACTGACAATGGCCTTGAGTTCTACAACAAAGAATTTAATGAATTCTATACTAAAGAGGGAATAACCAAGTATAGAATTGTAAGAATGGCTCATCAATAGAATGAAGTTGCTGAAAGAATGAATAGAATAATCATTGAAAATGTAAGATGTATGCTTAAGCATTTAAAGTTGTCAAATGGTTTATAGATAGAAGCATTGATCACTATTGTTTACCTGATAAATAAAAGTTATGCAAAGGCTGTGTGAGGTAAAACTCCACAAGAAATATGGAATGGCTAATTTGTTGATTATCAAAAGCTGAGAATTTTTGGGTGTCCAGCTTATGTACGCATAAAACAAGGGAAATTGGAACCAAGAGTCTTAAAAGCATGTTCTTAAGATCTCTTGAAGGTGTGAAATAGTTTAAAATATGGTGCATTAGTTTAAGTTCACCTAAATGCATAGTTAGTAGAGATGTGGTTTTCAATGAAGAAGTTATGGTATCTTCAAAACTTCAAATGGGACATCATGTTAAAGGATAAGAAATAAATTAGTAAAAAGAAAAGATTTCAACATCAGATTTGGTTCAAATTAAGGTGGAGGCACCATCAAAATATGGAAATCATGAAAAAGATACTGAAACATGCTCAGTAGCAGATTAATCTCAAGAAAATGGGTATCAATTGACCAGGGATAGACAAAAAAGAGATATAAGGCCTCCTATCAAGTTTGACTATGCTGATTTAATAGCATATGTTCTAGTTATCATAGAAGAATACATAGGTAATAAACCATTGACATATATAGAAGCAATTTAGAGTATAAATAAAGAAAAATGGTTAGAAGCCATGAATGATGAAATAAAATCATTATTAAAGAATGAAACATGGACATTGGTGTTAAAACCAAAAAGTGCAAAAGTTGTTAATTGCAAATGAATCTTTAAAATTAAAGAAGGAACTTCATGAACATATCCATTGAGATTCAAGGCCAAATTAGTGGCCAAATGATATACACAAAGGGAAGGTATTGATTACACATAAGTATTTTCTCCTGTAGTGAAGTATACCTCGATTAGAGTTTTGTTGGTTTTGATAACAAGATATAACTTTGAATTAGAACAAATAGATGTCTAAATAGCTTCTTGCATGGTGAACTTAAAGAGCAAATTTTTATGGAACAGCTTGAGGGTTTTAAATCAGGTCAGAATAAAAATCATGTATGTTTGTTGAAAAAATCAATTGGTGGTTTGAATTAATCACCAAGGTAATGGTATAGAAAGTTTGATGAATATTGATAAAAAAAAAATGGATATAATAGGAGCTATTATGATTGTTGTGTGTACTATAGGCATGTTGGAAATGAAAAAGCTATATATCCACTTCTTTATATAGATGATATAATTATTGAAAGTGGATTGATGTTTGAAATTTATAAACTGAAAGGGCAGCTCAAGGAAGAATTTAAAATGAAGGATTTAAGGAAGGCTAAGAAGATAGTTGGTATGGATATTGTAAGAAATAGAAGTGCTGGAAAAGTGTTTATTTCTTAAGAGTCACATGTAAACAAAGTTTTGAACAAATTTGGCATCTAGAATGCCAAATCAGTAAGCTATCTATTAGCAACTCATTTCAAGCTCTCCTCAAATGATTGTCCAAGATTAGTTCAAGAGCAATCTCAAATGACCTCTGTGTCATATTCTAATATTGTTGGAAGCATGATGTATGCCATGATCTATACATGGCTTGATTTAGCCTTTGCAGTAAGCATGGTAAATAAATATATAACAATCCAAGAAAGAAACATTGGGAAGCAGTTAAATAGATTTTGAGATATCTGAAAGGCACTTCTAAAGTTGGTCTTAAGTTTGAAAAGAATGACAGACAAGAACAAAACTTTGCAGGGGAATTGGATAAGAAAAGATCAAGAACAGGTTATCTATTTACCTTGTTTGGAAGCATGGTTAGTTGGAAATCAACATTATAACATGTTGTAGCATTGTCAACTATTGAACCAGAGCATATTGCAGTAGCGAAGGCAATTAAGGAGGCTAAATGTCTTCAAGGATTGTTTAGTGAGTTAGGGATTCATCAATGATAATTATGCATCATAAGTGATAACCAAAGTGCAATACATTTGAGCAAAAGTCAAATGTATCATAAAAGAACAAAACATATAGATATTAAATATTATTTCATCAAAAAAGAAATTTCAAAAGGGTTGGTCAAATTAGAGAAGGTACATACTAAGAAAAATGTTGCTTATATGCTCACCAAGTCACTTATAGTATCTAAGTTTAAATATTATTGAAACTTAGTTGCTCTTGAGTAGGTGGAATAGAGATTGAATTTTGAGCAAGAACAGCAAAAAAATTTGTAACCAAGGTTGAGATTTGTAAAAGTGGTTCAAAATATGTTACAATAACAGTTGAAGTTACCATAACTTTCCAATAAAATCCCTAATGAATAAAGCTTTAGAGGACAAAAATATCCTAAAAATGTAAAATAAAATATATATTATTTTAAAAATTCATTATTATTATTTTTCTCTGTCTCCTCTTTATCTCTCTTTAGTTTGCCCTAGATCTCTCCTGCAAAGGCCATAAGACAGATTAACTTTTTTTTGTTTAATTAGATTTGCATTTACAGTAACAACATACTACATTTTTAAATTAGTTTATACAAACAAAAGAAGAGTACGAAACATGACCAAACTTCAATTCATCTGCGTTTAGTTATTATTATTATATACATAATTTGGTGTTGTGAAACAAAAAGAGAATTAAATTGATTGGCAATTCTTTTTACATGTACAAGGAAAAGGAGTTGCAGATCTAAATTTTTTTCTTTTTTTTAAAAAGTTTTTATAAACGACTCCCTTAAATATATACAATCACCCATCGTCTAAATGTAAATATCCAGGTCACCACTTCTTTTTCTGACGTGGCGCAAGCCCACTGGTTCGTCCTATGTGTCTCTGTACCACCATATTTTGCTTGCCTCTACCCTACTCTCTCTCTCTATCTGCACTCTATTTTTTCCGAGAAACCCAAAGAAAAAAAAAAAATAAACCCTCTCAGAACCATGGCGGTTCGAGCCACGGTGTCACGCTTTCCATCTGACCCAGACGCACAAGAATCATCAGGTCTACCATGGGGCGTCACGTTGACGCCGTTCGCATCGAAGGACGAAAACGGAATAAGCCCGGTCTATGGATCCGACGGGAATTCGCTGCCTCGATGCGAGAATTGCTACGCGTACTTCAACACGTACTGTGAGTTGGAGCAATGGGCCTGGACCTGTTCCCTCTGTGGAACACTGAATGGCCTCTCTTCTCAGGCCATTGCCAGATACTCACATCCTCAGTCCTGCGCCGAGATGATCGCCTCTTTCATCGATCTCGAGTTGCCATGTAATTCTTTTTATTTGAAATTAAAATCTTATATATGATAGTGTTTGTTCTAAATCATGTTTTTGTTTCTTCTTGTTATTTGATTGGGTACACAGTAGTGTAATGATGTGGATTTTTGGTTTTGTTTGCGTATAGAGAAAAAGTGGCAGAATATTTTTTAGGAAAAAAGGAAAACAAAATCATTGTTTAGATTGTCCCCTTTTCTTTTATTTTTCTGAAGTTTACTACTTGATCGATTCAAGTCAATTTTGTGCTACTTAGTGTCTCTATGTGATTTATTTGCCTCGTGAGTGCTTGGTTTCTGCTTTGATTCCTAGAAGATTTAGAAAATGAGAAAGTAAAAGAGAATTGGAGAAAATTTTTCTTGATCTTTTTTTTAGTAGAGGGCTACTTAGCTGTTTAGAGTGGTTGAATGATTATGATGTGTGCATTTTCTTTCTCTTTTTATTTCTTTCTTGTTTGCATGCTGTGGAAATTTTGATGGGAGAATATGGAGGAAAATTTTTAATTTGTAGTTTTGTGAGTGGTATTGATTTGATTAAGGTGGGTTATATGTTGCTGCATTGTAGTGGATGGATCAGAGGAAGAAATGATGCAGGCACGCCCAGTTTATGTTGCAGCTGTTGATTTGTCATGTAAGGTTTCATTGTTTGCTTAGTTAAATTTCATGTTGTTGTTATTATTATTATCATCATTGTTGTTTTATTCACTTAGTTATTTGAGTTAATTAGAAGATATTATGATGATAGTTGTTTAAATTGAAATTAGTTGACTAAATACAAGCTAAATCATGGATCTTCTGATTTTTTTGGGGGCAATTTTAATGTTATTATAGCAACTTAGATTTGTTTTTACTATTTTGGTAAGTGGCGTTTCTAAATGTGAGATTGTCGTGCTAGTGTACATTTGAATGAATGAAAATTTTTAGGTTCTATCATTCCACAAATATAATGGTGTTTAAAGTTATTGCTTTGCAAGTATTTTGTGCATATGTTGTAAGCTGTATGTGTCCAAGATGTTGTAAGTTGCAGTAAATTGCATGGATTAGGAAGATTTGTATCACTTTTTCATAGATAAAATCATGGTGAGAATGCATTTATTGTTTGCAGGTGTTATCAAGTGGAGTTTAGTTTGACTAGGGCTCCCTGTTTATTTGTCATTTGCTTCTTTTTCTTTCAATTTTCTGTTGAGGTTCCTGCTCATTGTTGCTTCTCCATTTGTGCTTAATTATTTCTAACCATGCTCCACGTCATCAAACAATGTAAGAACAATGACTAGTTACCCTGAATATGTGTCACTGTGATACTTGGAATGGAGATGGGAAAATTTTAGGCCAAGTACTGTAGAATTGTTGTCAATGTTGGGCTGTCTAACATAGCAGTGCACGATAAATGTAACAAAAAATAAAATCGGTCTCTTTCATTCTCACTGCATTCTTTAGTTGAGCCCATATTTCGTTTTATAATATAATCATTTATTTATTGTGAGAGCAGTAACTTATATATCCATACGTATTGTGTGTGTGAGCACATGTTTAATATTTGTATGTATAAATATTTTGATTGTCTTGTATTTCTTTGCAGCTTCAGAAGAATTTTTGGAACTTACTAGGAGTGCACTGCAGGCAGCTTTAGAAGGTTTGCAATTGCCCGATCAAAATGATATTTTGATATCTTTTTCTGCATGAGCATTCCATCAGAAGGTTGAACTTTTCTTTTCATTTTTGCAGCTGTTGAGCCTGGTGCCCTGTTTGGACTTGCAACCTTCAGCCATAAAATAGGGCTGTATGATGTTCAAGGGGCTATACCGGTGGTAAAGAATGTTTTTATTCCCTCAGATACAGAGGGCACCCTACCAGTTGAGCTTGAAGATGTCATGCCTTTGTCACAATTCTTGGCTCCTGTATGTTAGTGAGGGAGTTCTCTCCTTCCTCACTCCTTGTGTTTGTTTCACATTTTTGGCCATTGTCCAAGGAATAGTGGACATGTAGGATCTTTATTATTAAGTGCTTTGATTGTTTTGGACTCTCATTAGTAACTGAATCAAACTCATGCTGTGTAATTTCATATCAACACTGTCCTAAATTAGACAACTTTGCTACAGGTGGAAAAATTTAAGGACAATATCACATCTGCGCTTGAAACACTCAGGCCAACAACTTCATGGGAGAGAACCGCAGGAGCTGCTCAAGGATTAGATGGTGTCTTGATGGGTGGGCGAGGTTTTGGTGCGGCAATGGAAGCCCTTTTCAATTACCTTGGATCAGAGTATGGGAATACATTTGCATTAGGTATGTAATTAAGTTTGAATCTCATGTCACTCTACAGTAGATTATGTAGCTGAATACCCCGCAACACGTGTTTTGCCTTGCAATTCAACCTGTTCTTTGTATGACATAATAAACATTTTTGTCTCTGCTGAGCATAAATGCAGCTAGAGTATTTTCCTTTCTATCTGGTCCTCCTGATCATGGAGCTGGACAGCTGGATACAAGAAGGTATGGTGAACAGTATGCTAGTAAAGGAGAGGATGCGGACCGAGCTTTACTTCCCGAACAGACACCATTTTACAAGGATCTGGTAACTTTGATTTGGATTTTGTTAATTTGAACAATGCCCTTGTGTTCTTGAAACTGTAGCATTGACATATATTTTACAGGCTGCTGTCGCTGTTCAAGCAGGTGTTTGTGTGGACATATTTGCTATTACTAATGAGTATACAGATTTAGCATCCCTGAAGTTTCTTAGTATTGAAAGTGGAGGTTCTTTGTTTCTTTATTCAAGTACAGATGATTCAACACTACCTCAGGACATGTGAGTACCGAATGGCACGGTGAAACATTTGGGGACCATTATGACTCTTAAAGTAGCATTATATGATCAAAGTTATCAGAAAATGATGGTATGAAGATTTAAAATTTCACAATGGCAAAATAAATGGCTTACTTTCTTGAATGGTATAAATACAAGTATGTAGATGTCGACTCCAAACAACTATGGCTTATATTCGATGGTGAAATTTGTTTAAGTACATTACATTTTGCTTAAGAATTGACCAGACGAAGTCCATTTTCAAATAATCTATCATCCATGTGATAATCTTGTAAATATTGTTCTTTTTGCAGCTATCGAATGCTGAGTCGACCATATGCTTTTAATTGTATACTGCGGCTGAGGACATCTTCTGAATTCAAACCTGGCCATTCAGTAAGTAACAGTGTGTATGCATTTTTTTTTTAATTCAGGGGTAATAGTGGTGTTTCATAGTGGTATTTTCTTATGATATCTGCATTTTGCAGTATGGTCATTTCTTCCCAGATCCACAATATGAAAATGTTCAGCACATTATTTGTTGCGATTCTTATGCAACATATGCTTATGACTTTGATTTCACCAATGCTGCTGGATTTTCCAGGTACAAATACATCATGACCATTGTTTTTGTTTGACGTTATGTATTTAACACACATCAGAACAATTTAGTATTTTTAATGGTTGGTTTAGATTAGGGATTGTGATAATAAAAGTTATCCTGTCATTTTCTTGCAGACATGCATCAGAACAACCTATGCTACAGATTGCATTTCAGTATACAGTTGTTGTGCCGCCCGAGGAACTTTCAAGTCCAGGATTGGGTTCTGCAAGTAGGTATGGTTAATTTAATAGACAGCTTTCGATAAGCTGGTAAACTTGCAGTTCCTCTTGTTTCAAATACGATGTTTTGTTAATTTTATCTATGGTGTGAATGTCTATCTTTTACATATTGCTTGAGTATGTTTGTAGAGGTCTACCTCTGTCAAGCCTTGTATGCAACCAATGCCATTTGCCATACTGAACTTGATTGTAATTCCTTTGATCATGGTAATGAAGCTTAAGGCTGGAATTTCTGATCTAATCACGAAATCTTTGCATACCCCCCACTGACTTGAAACTGCAAAACTCTAGTCTGACAAAGAATAATTTTATTGTCTTAAGTTCTTCTTGACTGAATTATAAGTATGTTTTTACAGATAAGAGGGATAATGTTGAAGCTTGGGTCTCGTATGTCTAAATATTTTACAGCTCTATGTCATGTTGATCAAATTACTTTACATGTATTAAATACCCTCGATATTGATCATTAAGTCCAGAGTTTCTCCCCATTTGAAAAGCTATTGCATCATTGGCATTTGGCAACTTGAAAAGTTGAATCACCCATGATCACAAATTTGTATAATGGATTTGTTTACCATAAAGAGATTCCTTGTCTCTGAGGTCGCAACTCCTCAACTCCAATGTAAGCATGATTTGAACATGTTGTAACATCTCAAGAGACCTTACTAGTTGAACCAACTAGAATCCTTCTCTAGAAATATACAAAAACTACATATAAAGAATTTCTTCCAATGTGTAGGGAACACTAACTTCTGGATCAGTGATTGTCTTTGTGTCAAGCAGTATTAGAAGTACATAGAGGAGGAGAAGAAAGAGATTAGTTGTGAGGAAATTTGTGATTGAAATTGAGAGTTAAAGGGTGTTGCTTCTAATACTATTTTATATTTCCCTTGGAGACAATCAAATTTTTGATCCACATTCTGCTGCGGTCAATTATGATTTACACTGTGGAACGTAGTATGCATTTGCATTGTGCTCTTTCTGCTTCTTTTTGTGTTTAGGTTCTTACAATGTCAACTTTTGATTGTTAACAGTTTTATTAGACATTGTTGTTTGCACAAATATGCTTTAGTGATTTTCTAATTGTCTTTGAGATAATGCCTCCAGTAGTCCCCGCATTTTGATTTATCAAATTTTAATTTGACAATATCTTGCTTACAGTTATTTTAGTACCCCTTTTAGAGCTTTTAGTCTTAGCTTGATGTGATGTTTTTGCAGAGGCAAGCATTCCCTTAAACGACGACTAAGGATTCGGACCATGCAATTTGCAGCTGCACAGAACATTAATGAAGTTTATGACAGTGTTGAACCTGAAGCGGTTTTGTCGGTACTTGTTCATAAGGTATTTTTCTCCCTCCCACCACTCTCAAACAGCAACAAGAGAGTTAGAGAGGAAAAAGCTTCAATCAGTCTCATATTTCCTTTTGTCACCTCTATTTTACTCTCATATTGCATCTTGTAAATTAAGTTAGTTGATTAATTGTCGTTATATTTTATCTTTGTTATTTAATCTTCTGGTAAGACATCAGTCGAAAAGCATTTACTGGGAAGTTTTGGTGTGAATACAATTCCAACCTTCCTTTAGAATTGGGTTCTAACAATTCTTCAGAAATGAAGTTAAAAAAATATTTAAACAATTCTGAGCAAAAATGAAGTTTGATGGGATGCCCTGAAATAATAATGTTAATTTCTTTCCATTTTTTTCTTTGAGTGTTGCACGATTTTATTTTTAGGATCCTAGGAGAGACAAGAAACTTAATATATTTGTTAGAATTTCCCTGCCATAAAATTGTGAAAACAAAGGATAATGGCTTATCATTTTTAAATTGAACCTCACATATCCTACCAAAACAACCCTAAAATAGGCATCTGAAAGAACATAAAAACCTTAGTGGACAATAAAAAATGTGTAAACATAATTTGCAATAATATGCTTTCACTAGCTTTACTGTAGTTGTTGAAGATAGAGTGGAAGAGAAGACCGAGTATGAGGTGGTATTTGGTAATGTTTTGAAAACAAAAACAAGTTGGAAGGCATGTTTGGTACATGTTTCCTAAAGTGTATTGTACAAAACAAATTACCTGTTTTTGACTTTTACTGTTTGTGAGAGGAAACAATATTTTGGTGTTTTCAACCATCTTTTTTTTTTTTTTTTTTTTTTTTAATTTTTTATTGGAGAAGTTTATGGACAAAAGAGTGCCGTAAACCCTATATGCTCATTTTCAAAAAAGAAAACAGATTAAATTTTTGCTGTTTTCAGTTTTCGAAAATTGTTGTATGAATACACTATCAAACATGTTCTTCAATTTTGAAACACCATTTTCATTTTGCAAAATGGTTTTGGAAAAGACAATTTCAAAAACAGTGAGAGACACCTGAGAGTGCTTTGGCTGCAAACCTTTTACTTTTCAGATGGATTTTTGTTAGTGCTTTTGCTGTTTTATTTGAAGTACTATGATAAGATCATCCTGCTTAGTAATCGTTGATAAATATCTTGTTCATTGAATAGGTTATATTAGCCTCTCTTGAGCAAGGAGTTCGGGAGGGTAGGATGTTGCTTCATGATTGGCTAGTGATCCTTACAGCTCAGTACAATGAAGCTTTTAAACTTGTTCAGTACAAGAATGGAAATTCAGTTACTTCTCAGATTGATGTTGAATTCCTACAATGCCCACAACTGCAGCGTTTGCCTCGTTTTGTTTTTGCTTTGCTTAGAAATCCTCTTCTCCGATTCCATGAAGAAGGTGTTCATCCTGATTATCGGATCTATCTGCAGTGTCTTTTCAGGTATTTCTGAGTTCTCATAATCACACATTAAGGTGTTTTGAGCAGTTGAGAGAGTCAATTTTAATTATCAAATAATGATATGAGTTTAGCTGTCCATGTTTGTTTTGGGATATGAAAATTCATGGATAAAGTTATGCAGCAATTTTAAGAGTAGGATGTAGAGTTTTGTAACCATGATGTCCTTATAACAGTGGTCATGCCTCTTTCTTTCATTACCATGCTGACACGCAACTTGACATTTGATATGTGTGATTTTTTGTAGCCCATAATTTGAAGCCATTGTAATTTCATTTTCTCAAGCAAGCAACCTATTGGGGAATATAACTGGATAAAATTTAATAAATTTTCATGGGTTACATTTTTTAAATTGTTGGTTCAGGAAACTATTTGGCTGTTTTTGGCTTGTTTGCTGCATCCATACCATTAGAGTACCTAGAGCTTGTGTTGACCTGAATTACTCCTTAACCTTAATTTTGTTCTTACAGCTTTGGTAGGAAACAGAAGACTTATTATTTAGCTAGTGCAATTTATCTGTTTACTGTTATTACTATTATTCCTATGTTAAAATGTTTAACTTCTGTAACATTTTATATATCATCTCTATGGAAAATGTTTTGACATCTCACATTACTTATCAAATTTGCTTTATTTATGACATTTTTATGTATCACTTGCCTAAAATTTGTGGTGCAGTGCACTGGAACCAAGTTCCCTTCACCGTGCGGTATACCCACTGCTGACATCATATTCTACGCCTGATAAACAAGCATATCCTCGCCATTCATTGAGTCGTGCTGCACTGATCACTAGTGGCAGTCCAATATTTTTGCTCGATGCTTTTACGACTATAATTGTGTTTTATTCTTCTACGGCAGATCCTACACTTCCTTTTCCTCCACCGCAAGATTGTAAGTTGTCCATGATTTCTTTATGTATTCCTATAAATATCCTGTTCTCTTGTCTTTTTTCTTCTTTATAGGATATAATTTTGCTTCATTTTCTACAATGGCAGGTTCATTGCGGACAACAATTAACAAAATGAAGCAAGACAGGAGTATAACTCCCAAACTCATATTCATCCGTGGAGGGAAGGATGATGCCACGATATTTGAGAACTATCTTATCGAAGAACAAGACGTAGACGGAAGTGGCCTCACCAGTGTCATGGGTTTTGTTTCGTTCCTTGAAGATATCAGTCAGAGTGTGTTGGAATACATGAAATAGAAGCCACAAACCAGAGGCCAAACGGCAAGTCAACCAATAGAGGGAATGGGGTAAAACGTGCACATTCATTGGACATATTTATAGGAATGAAATGTAGTTAAACAGTGTCTGATCAATCAAGAATAGGAAAACTCAATTCAATATTTTGTCGGATCAAGATTGCAAATGTTGTTGTTAGTGTACCATTTTTCTTTTCAATTTGGAAGCTCCTTGGCGAGCAAAATTTTACAGACAACAGAGTTAGAAACATAAATTGTAAAAGAGAAAAAAGCAGGCATGGAAGAGCCAATTTCTGTTTTTTATTCAATAATTTTTTTTTTTTTTTTTTTTTATCATTCGAGAATCAATAAAGATAAAAAGCTAACTGTACTTAATAAGAGCTCTGCTAAACTGTACTAGTGTGGAGTGAAATAATATTGTCATGAGAATGAGTGTTTGGCTACGTTAAATATTTTTAATATAATCGATTAATTTTATAATAAATTATGTACAAACACATCTCGTTCGTCCATCGGGCGAGTGTTCATATATTATTATTATTATTATTATTGGGGCATTATTTATATTTAAAGCCACAAAATCTGAGTAATTTCTTTAAAACACGCAAAGAATATGCCCTCAACATTTAATTAACATGTGTCTAATCCGTTTATAATTATTATTATTGTAGTAATCACTTGGACTTGGACAATTAGTAAATCAACTACTACAAAAAATCTCACAACCATAAAGTTTTATTTTTATCTTCGATCCCAATTTCTTAGGGTTCTTTCTATCTTTCCTTTCAGTCATTGTAAATTGTAATTGCAATTGCATAAAATTCATATTATTTGTTTCATTCACATCACCAATAATTTCCGTTTCCTTTCGTTGGCTGGTCAACTTTCTCTACAATTCTCCGTTTAAGCTTCTCTCTAGGTACTCTCTCTCTCTTTCTCTGGCACGAACACGACACGACTTTACTTTGTTTTCTAATTCCCTTTTTTTTTTTTGGTTTTTGTTTTTATTTTTTAATGTTTTGAGCAAATGTTGTTTTGTTCGTTTTAATTATTGAATTTCAGCTGCATACTCGATAAATACAAGTACTGAATTTCGAAAATTTGGTTTTCGTTTTTGTTTCTTGTCTTGAGTTCATGTGGGTATTCCTCAAGTTTGGATTTACTAGTTTAGATTATTTAATGAATGAACCTTGCTTATGGATTATCGGGGTAAATTGTAATATATCGAAGTTGGTTATCGCGAATATACCATTTTGAGACTCTTTAAAGATATGCTCAAGTCATTTTAAAAATGAAAGTTCCGGTGTTTATCTGGAATATTGTATCTGGTTTAAATGCCAGGGTGAAGTGTTAAAATTGCTTAATGCGAGGAAGGGTTGTGCTTGTACCTTCTCTGTGAAATTTATGGAGGTGACATCCCCTTCAATAAGTTTTGTATTTTTGTGAATTGTGGTTAATATTTGTTTTTAACTTGATCACTAGTTACCTGTAAATAAGAGTGAATGGCTGCTTAATTGGATAACCAAGTAAATTTTGTGTAAAGCGACGGTCAAAGAACTCACCTGCTGAAGGGTAGCTGCAATTGGGAAGCACCTTACTGAAGTTGCCTTGCCTTGAGGGTAGTAACGTGCTTTTCCGGTGCCTTACTTGCCTTAAGTACTGGTCTCATCTTTAACAACACTGATGTGTCATGGGCCTACTTTCTCATATTCTGAAAATGATATATTAAAGCAAAAGAATAGAAAAGGTTAAGCTAAGCATTATAGGGGAGATGAATTACAATGCCTTGATAGCATGTAACTTTTGCTTATCAATCCGTTGTTTAAGGTTAATGTATAGGAGAGCTTGTTGATGATTGAAGATCCACTAAGATTCGATATTACTATTCTGTATCTGTTTCATGATACCTATCTTTAATTTGAATGAATAATGATAGATATTCTTCATATTTTAGATTGATAATAGTGGTAACTTGTGTATTCTATTTGAGCAAGAATAAGAATCTTTTAACGTGAATATCTTATATGTCCTTTTTTTGAAAAGTCTTGATTATTGATCACAACCATTTATCTGTGGAGAACTAGCAAGTTGGCCTTTTGAATTCCAATTTTCTGTACTGGTTGAGCAAATCATGCCTATTAGTCCATCCCAAATTCCCAGTTTCAGTTATTACATGTTAATCTGTTGCAGGTAGGTCAGCAGATTGTACATTTAGTTTGGAATTGGTATATTTTTTTTGTGACATTGGAAAATGTTCTGGCTTGATTCTCCTTTTTGTTGCAGCAGTGTCATTCCTTTCTATATATGAATGACTAATAAAATCATGGAAACTGCTTTTTGTGTCTTCTTGCATTACCTTGAAGAATTATAGTTATCTCAATACTTCATTTGTGCCTGTAAATTATATTCTCAATTCTTAGATGCTATTTCTTTGTAATTTGCATTGTTAAGGGGTTATATTCACCCCCTTGAAATGAAGCTGATTAAAGCTTAACTAGTCAATATCTTTTGTTTTTGGCAGCAGTCTTGTTCTATTTTCAACAAATTAATTTCTTGATATTTTGCACCACCTTCATAAGCCTCATAATTTATCACTCAGAGATCTCTTTTGCCTGTCTCTTTTACAACTGCTACTAATTTATCATTAGTCCTTTAGTAAAAAAGTCTTTCGCATTGCAACTCCCTTGGGACTTATCACATGACACAGTTTCAATTCAGATTCATGCTCTGCAACTCCTTTTGCCCATTCATATTGTTACCTCCTTTCAATATGTGTATACTTCTTCCCATGAATTCTTCTGGCCTCTGTACCTTCTTCACAGTTGCCTTGCTAGGTTGTATAGTTAGATACATAAGATGTCAAGGGCAATGGAAAATGCATTGGCTGCTGCTGAGCCAGTGGAATCTGAAAAGCCAGTTGAGTCAGATGAGAAGGTTGATTTTGATGAAAACAATGATCCTGAAGAGACAATGGAAGAAGAATATGAGTATGAAGAGGTAGAAGAAGAAGAGGAAGAGGAAGTAATAGAAGAGGTGGAAGAAGAGGAGGATGATACTGATAATAGCAATGATGTTGATGCCTGGAAAGCCACTAGTAGTGATGATATGAAGGCTGAAGATGAGGATGAGAAGAAAAAACATGCTGAGCTTCTTGCTCTTCCTCCTCATGGTTCTGAAGTATATATTGGTGGCATTCCTCAGGATGCTGCTGAGGATGATTTGAGGGGTTTTTGTGAGTCTGTTGGAGAAGTTACTGAGGTAATATCTATCTTTATAAGATAAAGTACCCTGTTTTCTGCTCTTTGGCAATTCTTAGACTAATGCTATTCTGTTTGTGAGAACAGGTGCGAATTATGAAAAGCAAAGATTCGGGTGAGAACAAGGGTTTTTCATTTGTGACCTTTAGAAGTGTGGAATTGGCGTCTAAAGCTATTGATGAGCTAAATAATGCTGAATTTAAGGTGACATAACCTTCTTTTTCTTTGGAACTGTGTTGCCAAGTCTCCACCTGAGCAAATTACATTATGTAATAATTTGATTTATTGGGAGAGGTTGCATATTATCATCTTCAAAATATAACCAAAGAATTGTCAAAACATGAAATATGTGGAACATCTCTCATGGTCTTCAGCCTTTTTTCTTTTTTGTCTGTCTTTTCAATACTTGTGTTCGTATGATGAATACTTCATAATATTTTGTTGTAGTTTCTGAACATCTTCCTATATTCTCTCTCTCTCTCTCTCTCTCTCAGGGTAAAAGAATAAGATGTTCTACATCTCAAGCAAAGCATCGGTTGTTCATTGGTAATATTCCTAGAAACTGGGGATTAGAAGATCTACAAAAGGTAGTGTCAGAAGTTGGGCCTGGAGTTACTGGTGTGGAACTGGTGAAGGTTAGTGTGATGCTGCACATTTGTAAATTGTGGTTGGTTATATGTTTGATCTTGCTTTGGACTAATGTTGCTGTAGCTAAAATTTGTATAGGATTATACTGTAATTTCTGGTGGTGGACCTCTAGTCGTCTCTCTTTTTTCCTCTTTTCATAGTATTAATATTGTGTTTCTTATCCAAAAGAAAAATGATCTTGTTTTTTTTACTATCTTTTCTCTATTTTGATGTGATGATCATTAATTCCATTAAAAGATTAAAATTTTTGTCACTGCTGAAGGTTTTTAATTGTTTTTCTTCAGGAAAGTGTCTTCAGTTTATTGTCTATTTTTTTTACTGGTAACAGGATATGAAGAACTCAAGCAACAATCGGGGCTTTGCCTTCGTTGAATACCATAACCATGCGTGTGCTGAATATTCAAGGCAGAAGATGATAAGCCCAAGGTTCAAATTAGGCTATAACGCTCCAACTGTGAGCTGGGCTGACCCTAGAAATGTGGATTCTTCTGCTTCTTCTCAGGTCTTGTTTAATTGTTTCAGTTTCATTCTGTGGTTGGCATTTTTATCAGATTACTGCTGTTCTCTTTGTTACATGAACTTTTGTTTATCCAAAACTTTTGTAAGCCAGTATTGTGTGTTGGTGAGGCATCATGCCTTTCCATCTTTTTGAAAGTATTCTGGGACCTGAGAATGGCTTTGTGTTGAATTTTGTTCTGTGGTTGCTTGCTTTCTGAGATATGAATTTGTTCAATTCAACTTCAAATTGTCTTATACAGGTGAAGGCAGTCTACGTGAAACATTTACCAAAGAATGTAACTCAAGACCAGTTAAAGCAGCTCTTTGAGCACCATGGGAAAATCACAAAAGTGGTTCTACCACCAGCAAAGCTTGGGCAGGAAAAGAATAGGATTGGTTTTGTGCATTTTGCGGAGAGATCTAGTGCCATGAAGGCACTAAAGAACACTGAAAAATATGAACTCAATGGTGATCATTAATTTATAAATTATCAGCATCACTTTATTTATTTATTTATTGATTTTTATTGAAAGCAAATGATTGGTTAGTAATGTTGATACACTTTGCTATGATGATCAGGCCAAGTTTTGCAGTGTTCTCTTGCAAAGCCTCAGGCAGATCAAAAGTCTACTGGAGAGTCAGTTTCCCAGAAGCCTGGTTTACTTCAAAATTATCCTCATATTAGTTATGGTTTGGCTGGGGGGGCTTATGGTGCTCTGGGTGCAGGGTTTGGTGCTGCAGCCTTCACACAGGTGAGAAGATATGTGTGAATTTGTTTGTGTCTCTAGTTTTAAGTTAATACTTTGTTTTGACGGCATGCATTTTGTGTGATTTTTTGCATTTAGCCTTTTAGTGTCTGAAGATTAATTTATGTTTCTTGCTAGTTGCTATGCAATTTGTTCTTGGCTTTCTCAAATATATTCATATATCTGCATGTTTCGCAATGAAAAGAGTTGTAATAATTGAATAATGTCCTATTGCTAGCTGAGGTTGATTTCCTCTTGCCAAAATGATTTTTCTTTTTATTACATTACCAACTTTGATGTGAATACTCTTTGTCAATAGCTGGTGTCTGAAAAATAACTAGCACACAAACCATTTTAATTTGCTAGTTTCATATAATTCATTTCAAACTATGATCAAATGTTGTTGCCACTTTTTCTAAAAGGACCTTTGGTAGAATTACCATTCTTATTGATTAACTTAGGAGCTTTACTTTAATGCCTCCTACATTGGGTGAATTACTATATGATGCTTCTTTGCTTGGTTTATTGCCTTTCTCGTTTTCTGCAGAATGTAGCACTGTAATTTGTTATATGGTATTAAAAGTATAAACAAGCAACTCTGTATTTTACTCATTTTGTGCGAGTTTTGTTCAAGTTGCAACATTTAAATATATGGTGAAACTCGTTTCATGGTACCCTATCAATAGCTATACAAGAATGTTTGATAGCTTTGAAGACGTAGTGAAAGTGTGAAACTGTGTTTTGGGTCTGCAATCTAAGGCTGTACAGTACTGGAAGTCTGATTGTTCATATTTCCAATTCTCTCTTTGTTCTTTCTAAATTTGCAACTGTGTATAGTTTCCAGATTTTGGCTGATATCAATATGTATATTTCTTGCAGCCCTTGATCTACGGAAGGGGAGCAACCCCTGCTGGCATGGCGATGATGCCAATGCTTCTACCTGATGGGCGTATTGGATATGTCTTGTAAGCACAATCACAAAACTTTTGGCTACAATGCTCCGGCCTAAACAAACAAGTTAAATCCACAATATGGAAAATTGAATTTCCTATAAGTATATAGATCTACCATATGAGTTTATTATATTAAATTTCGCACGAAGGAAGAAAATTATAGCTAGATGTGACACACCAATACCTTTTCTATATTTGCCATTACTGTTGAAACCTCTAAATATTTTCCTTGTTGCAGGCAACAACCTGGAGCTCAGCCACACAGCTTGGCTGCACATCATAAGAATAGTGGTAGGAGTGGTAGTGGGAGCAGCAGCAAGGGTGGCAGCTCTGGCAGAGGGAGGAACAACAATGATGGTGGTGGCCGTGGGCAAAGATATCGTCCTTATTAGTGGCCTCTGTTAAATGCTTATAATTATGGATAGGTAATGTGTCTGCATTCCTTTGTCATTCTCTGATTATAAAAACTCTTAAGATTGTTGAGTATTTGATGATGGCAACATCTTATTATTTAAACAGTGTGTTTTAGAATTGTAGCAGACGGCATGGTTATATTTATAATATGGTATTACGGTTTCAGTTCCATTTTCTGTGTCTTTTTGATGTTATGCAGTCATTTTAGTTTCCAAGTAAGGGGTGGCCAAACATTTCTGGACTGAATCTATTGGCTAAAGCGAAAGCAATAGACCTGTCCTTATGTTTTGAATAAAGTAGTACTATTATTTTCAACTCATTTTAAATCCTTTGTTGCAAGTGATATGCAAACAGATATGGTATTAATGTTATCGTTTTTTACTATCTT
The DNA here is from genome assembly GCA_035584115.1 of Cedrela odorata. Classification (NCBI taxonomy): domain Eukaryota; kingdom Viridiplantae; phylum Streptophyta; class Magnoliopsida; order Sapindales; family Meliaceae; genus Cedrela; species Cedrela odorata. The sequence continues at coordinate 5,094,862 of JAXCLQ010000005.1, read as the reverse complement.
ATTGTCCTTGCCGTGGTAATGCTATTAATGGACACATCAGAATGAGAAATTTTAGATATCCATGTGGACGCCAGAAAAAATACTAGTCTCGGATTTTGTAGACGAATTAGATAGGTGTTCTGTGACTTTTTGCAGTCTGATGTATACGGACTTGGACAACTAGCCAGTCCAATTTCTTCAAAGGAGGCTTTTAGAACCGAACAATCTGTGTCCTTCCATATTGTATGAATATAAATTAAATTTCTACTCAATTCTAATGTGAAACAGAATTTGCACTCTTTAACATTTTTAAGCCCTTCTAAAATTCTCAC
>JAXCLQ010000005.1:5074720-5091668 GCA_035584115.1 Cedrela odorata | reverse complement strand
CCATAAATCATTACATTTCCTTCTTTCAAATGAAATGCAAGAAAATTGCTGCTGAAAGTGAATAACCAATTTCTGAAAATTGACTAACCATCAAGGGAGGCTCTAAGAGGACCTATCAAATCAGGAAAGTCAATTTCTTCGAGTGCCTTTAACACATCTTCTGCATTAATTGTTTGCCTCTTTGATTCCTTGCATATGTCATTAGCCCTGCAAGTATTCATTCCATAAAACAATTGCTGACATTTCTCAACACCAATTCGTACCCAAATACTTATAATTAATACGCATTATAAATTATTTGATACTAGTGTCAAGCTCTTCGAAATGCCGCATTATCCATTTTGTAGCGTTTAGCTAAGATACACAAAAATATCTTCTATGGAATAAAAGAAAAAAATTGGAGTTCTTCGGGGATAACACTCAGACATGCACAAGCATTTGACTAGTACCTCTCTAATAGCCATTTGCACATGTATTTAAAATCGGAGAATTTTATTGCAAGACCCAACAGTACGTTTCCATACAGCAATCATTCAATTTAGCTGATAAACACTTTGTACTCGAATAATCAAACTTTCCACGAAAAAAAATTTCAACTTGGCGAGAAAAAAAAAAAATCAACTTTCCCAATTCCATCTTCGAAAGGAAAAAACAAAAACCCTAAATCAGAGAATTGAGAAGTTACGTGGCGGAGAGGTAGTGGATGAAGATGCGGGCGCTTTCGGAGAAAGCGATAAGGGCGTCTTTGTGAACGGAAATGTCGACGTCAGGTGAACACTCCTGCAGCTTATCCTTCACCACCCGGCGCACGATAGTCTTTGGTAGCTCTTCTGCCTCTGGTACTACTTTCTCTGTATCCATTTCTTTCTTTCAAGCACTCTGATTTCCCTCGATAAGACAATTTTGGGATTTGGCGATTTTATACTTAAGACTGTTTATTAGGTATTTTTTTCCCGCCATCTGTGTTAGGTCTCCGGACGTCATGTCATCGTCAACTCCATGATAACCATAAAATGTCACGTGAATAACCATAAAATTTAAATAATTAATTAATTAAAATAATTTTTTATTAATTAAAATTTAAAGATTATAAATATTATTTTTCAATATTTATTTTATATTAAAGTTAAATAAAAGTGATTGTATCCATTTTCCATTGCTACTTAATTTGTTATATGCAAATTATTAATTAAAGTAATTAACTTATATCAAATGCAGCATACATACATACATACATACATACATAGATACTCAGAAACTTGGGCTTCTTCAAATTTTTGACAAAATATTATTTATTTAATACCAATTAAAATAACAATGAAATAAAAATTAGTTTTATTTTAAGAAATTTAAGCAAAACAAAACAACCGCAATAAAAGGTTGAATCTTAGCCAAAAGTTTAAAGTTATGCCCACGCGCTTCCGCTAACAGCATTCCAGCTTATAAGATCTTGACCGTCAATTTCAGTAACTTTTTACAAACGACAAGTCACCACCAACCATTTATTATATTTATATATTTATATTTGTAACAAAACGTGGATTCTATCAATTTCATTCAATAATTCTGATTAAATTAAAAACAATCTACAAGTCCCTCTCTGATCTCTCTCCCTCTCTCTCTCTCTCTCTCACTTTTGTTTTGCGTTCCTGTCAGTAACATCAATTTTAATTACTCACCAAAAATACAGTTCAATCAATGGCATCTTACGGCGGTTCATACCCTCCTCAATCCTATGCTCCCTCTGCGCCATCTCTTCCGGAGTCCCACGACCAGGGTTATAATTCTTACAACAGTTCTCCTCCGGCTCCAACCTACTATGGGCACCCGCCGCTGCCCCTGCAGCAGCCGTACCACGTGCCGAGTTACGGTCAGGTTTTGTCACACGGGAACTACTCGTTTCCCACGGGGACGCACCCAGATGCGATACGGAGCTTTGAGATGGCTGATAGAGATAGGAATGGATCTATTGATGAGAAGGAGTTGCAACAATCGCTTTCTTCTGGGTATAATAAGTTTAGTATGAGGACTATAAGGTTGCTTATGTTTCTCTTCAAGAATCCAAATGATTCTTTGAGAACAGGTGAGTTCTCTTGCTTTTCGTCAGATGCTTTTTTTCTTTTTGATTTATTTATTTTATTTAGGAATTAAAAAAAAAATTAGATTTTGATTCAAAGGGCCGTTTGGTTTTCAATTCGGTCGGAATTCTTTTTCTCTTAGGAGTAGGAGATAAGTAAAATCTTTAAGAACTGCCTCGTTGAATGGATTTCAGAAACTGTTTTTGGTTGAATCCTAAAAGCTAGACTAAAATCTTAAAGTAATGGAAGTTGTTTGTTGTTTTATTGTATCTAAATTGTATCGTAGTTTCTGTAAACTATTTTTGGATTTGACAAAACAAACGTCCCCTTTTGTTTTCAGACTGAATTTAAGTATTTAGATGCAACTATTTTATGGGTTCCTTGATACCAAAATGAGATTTGACTTTACATTTTAGTTTACATCTTGGGGATATTCTCATGTGTTTCTTCATGTATGTAAATGCTTTGGTTTTGACTTCTGTATAAAGTAGGCAGTTTCCTTGGGCTGCTTTGACCTGTCAAAGGAAATACATAGCAGCGCTATTTGATTTTTTTTTCTTCACAGTTATCCATTTTGCTTTCACTTTGGTATCTTTTTATGAAATAATATCAGCCTCAATTTCCTGTTACAGGGCCTAAAGAATTTGCTGAATTGTGGAGTTGCGTTGGTCAATGGCGTGTGAGTATTCTTACTTATCTTTCTGAAATTTAAAAATCTTCTAAAATGATTGCAAAATGAGTATGTATGTTCTTTTTTTCATCATCTTCAAAGACGTAACAGAGACAAAAGTTGAATGAGAATAATTTCCATTAACTTTCTAGGAGGTTGGTCCATGAAATTAGAATAGTACATGCTTCATCGTACAAATTCCTGCTCTCTCCATTTTTATTTGAAATATTTGATGAGTATCAATTCCTTTGGGACCCAATTACTAGATGCAAAGTAATATTCCTTTTCTTTTGGGTGAGATTTAGAAATGTAACTCTTTTGTGTCATGTCATTAAGAACTAGTTTTTTAGGTTATTGCTGTTTTTGTCTGGTAGACAACTAAACAGTATGTATGGGGTCAATCCTTTCACTGTGGCTGGATGAAATCTTTTTAAGGAGAAAAGGAGTAAACTAAAAAGAACCAATTTTCATTACAATAAAGATGTTGATCTTTATGTTTCTTGACAACATTTTCAAGGTTTTTCCTCGGCCAGTTTCCAAAAGTCATTTTAATTACTTGCATTCCTCACACTTTTTTCATGCAACATAAGTTTGAAATCAACTGCAATGCAAACCTAAATAAAGATTGAGATGCTGCTGTGACAATCTAATTCTTCTCCAATATGCTGTTCTTGCTTGAGATGCCATTTTAGTTTTCGTAATAAAATTCAGGTAGACAATATATTTTGGTGCTTAGTATCAAATATGAAGTTTGCTTTTGTAGGCCACATTCGAGAGATATGATCAAGACAGAAGTGGGAAGATTGATTTGACGGAATTGAGGGATGCTCTCTACAGTGTTGGATACGCAGTCCCACCTTCAGTCCTCCAACTTTTGATGGCCAAGTATGATAATGGAAGTGGAGGCAGGAAGGTTGAACTCAGTTTCGACAGTTTTGTTGAGTAAGGCTCTTTTCCTATCATGCCTATACTTATATTTATTTATTTACTTGAGTTCTTTCATGGTTTTGATGCATTATATTGATGTTCTGTTTATTGGATATGCAGATGCGGAATGATTGTGAAGGTGAGTCCATAAATTCCTGCTACTTCCAAACTTGCGAAGGCAAATTTGGGATTTTTTTTTTCTGTTGGTTACTTTCCTTTTTCAACTTAGTTATAATGGATCAATCAGCGCAAAACCTCATTTAATTAGAATAATTTATCTAAATTTGCAATGCATATACATCTATTAAAGAAAAACATTGTTTTCCTCGTGGGAAACCAAACATACTCTAAACTAAGTAGACTGACCTCCTCTTATGTTCATGTATTTGATCTGGTTATGCTTTCCTATTATGATTTCAGGGTTTGACTGAAAAATTCAAGGAGAAGGATAAGCAGTACACTGGTTCAGCTACACTTTCGTATGACTCATTCATGAGTATGGTCATTCCATTTATTGTGTCATACGATTGATGTAATTTTGTATAATCAACTGTATGTATAACCTTGATTATCTTTAGTGTTTTTGAGTTCAATACTTGATTTGGGATTGAATTTGTATATTGAGAAATGGTTTAAGTGTGAAGGAATTATATTGGACGCTGTGACTGGTGTTTTATTTATTTATTTTGCCTAAAATCTTTATATGGGAAGCAAGCATGAAAGTAATCCTTTATCTATAAATGATAAAATGAGAATTTGTTGTAAAAAAAAAAACCTAGAAGCATTGTAGCAAGTAATGCATGTATCCATGTAGGGATGGTAAATATATCTGTGGGACGGGCCATGTTCGAGACGAAGATTGGGGACAATTTCATCCTCGAATTTGAAAATGGAATGGGGACGGGACAGATCCCCATCTCTGTTTTCAAAGCGGGGTGGGGATTGTTGAAAACGGGGTGAGGGCAGGAATGGGACAATTCTCGATTTTAGTTTCACTTCTCTTTTTTTATATTATAATAAATTAAAAATAAAAAATAAAAAATAAAATTAATATATATTATATTTATTTTTTTATCAACTAAAAAATTATTAAAATAAAAATATAATATTTAATTGATATTAAATTAAATGACCAATTATAATAATTAAATTAAATATTTTAGTATATTAATACAAGATTAACAAAGAAACAAAATAACTGTGAAGATTTTATTTTTTCATTTACAAAATTTAATAAAATTTTAAAGATTTTATTTAGTTTAGTTTTTAAAATTTATTTTTTTGTTATTTTATTAAGAATTGAGATTATAATTTATCGATATTTTAATATGTTAATGTTTATATATAAATTAAAATAAAAAAATTATTTATACATGTTTATTATTATTTTTATTTAATTTTGTTAATGTTTTGTATGATTTTTTTAATTTAATATTGATAAACTGGGACGAAATTGAGACAAATTTTTTTTTTTTAAATAGGAACAAGTCGGGAATGGGGATATTACTTTCAAAATAGAAACGGGGATGGAAATATTTTATTAATAAATATAGCTCTGTTTTTTAAGTAAATCTTAGTTATGTATTAAGCATGTCATTGCTAGCATTTTTTGGGGTGTAGCTACCTATATTTGATAGTTTGGAGGGAACAAATGAATGAAATTTGAAATATTTAGTGCTGTTCTCTTTTTAAAATTTTGTTTTCCCAGTAAAAGAACCTGTCAATTACATGTTCTTTTATTTGGTATCTCTTTTAGCAAAAAAAAAAAAAAAACTGTCGACACTGGACAGAGTCACAGAGAATGTTGTTTTATGATTGCAAACATCATTTTTTTAAAGACATATTTTCAAAATTTTAGAATACAAAACTAATATTACATTTTAAAGTTCATTTTAGAATTATATAAATAATGGAAAGTAGCAAAAAAATGAACATTGTGAATTTGTGATATTTTCTGCTAAATTAACATATTAGAATTTACATTGAATTTAAATCTGTTAAATATTAGATGCCTATAGATATACTAAATACATGAAATTAATGATAAAATTATAATTATACAAATATTACATCGAAAAATTGCAATCCAATAGTTCACATAGTCTTGTTAAAATAAAAAAATACAATCTCATAATATAGACAATATTACCAACATCATTAAGTGAATAAATTATTTGAAGGTTGATAAGGGTGGTGGTATTATTTATTTATTGATATTCATTAATTTTTTCTAGTATCTAAAAGGTAAGCAAAATTTTCATTTTAGCCCCTAACCTTTTTCGGTGACGAAGATAGTGTTAGTCCTAATTTTTAAAACAAAACCACTTTGTTTTCTACACTAGTTAAAATCTCTATGATTTTACGCCCATTTGAATATTGAGTAGGACTTTCGTTGTTGGTAAATCGTTGTAATATTGGCTCAAATCCTTGATAGTTTTCGATTGCAGATATATAAAATCATTTGCAAAATTGAGCTATTCTTAAAACTTGTTCTTCTAGTACAGTTTATAATATATATATATATATATATTCTTCTTTTAATTCTGATTATGTTAATAAAATTGTGGAACAAACTCTTCCAATCACGGAGAAGCATATGACATTTCATATATTTATTGCCTAAAAGGCTGATAGAAAAATATTCGGTTAAAAGAGAAGGATTAAGTCATCATCGTATGTATATAGTTAGTCCTATATATATATATATATATATATATATATAAATTTCCAAGGTAATTTAGCTGAAGCAAATATTTCTACTCCAAGCACCCTAAAATGGGATGAAATACAAGTAAAATTGCAATTTTGAGAACAATATTGTTGAGCATGTAGTGGAACAGTTGAAATAAGATTTAACCCAAATAAGAGCATAACATTTGATGCTCTCAACGGATTTTCTACTTCTTCTGTTCCTAAAATCTCTGATGGAGTCTGAAGTTATTAGCGAAATTAAATATGGGATATTATTTAATATAAATAAAGAATTGCTTGAAGAGCATTTTTGTTCTGCAAAGAATTAGTTAACCAAAAAATGGTTCTTATTCGCATTTTCTAAGCAAGAAAAGAACAAATATCATGAGTTACAAGTTCATGACTTCATGATAAAAGATGCAATAACACTGTGTTGTTGCCAAAATTTGGACCACGTAAAACTACGTATACGAATATCGAAATTAAAGTTAACAAATATAATTTATATTGTTTAATAGGGACCGCGGAGCACAATCAATCAAATACAAATTGTATAAACCAACCAAAAGAGTATAATGTATTTATATTATTAAGGCTTACGAGAATATTAATACAAATTGTATAAACCCTCGTAAGATTATAAGAGGGGAAACTCACACTTAAGTTTGAAAGGACTCAATGATAGTAATTACAAGATTTATTAAACTTGCTAAGTAAGCCGATTACAAGGTTAAGCATTTTAAAGAAGTGTTAAATGAGTTGATTCAATAAGTTAATGAAACGACAAACATGTGAAGGCCCAACATAAATTCAAATAAGTTTCAAGGGAATTTATTCACTGTTATTAAGTTTGAGAAGTTTTTAATTAAGGATTTGCGCGTTTTCAGCTTTTGAAAGATTCAATACGTCAATCCTTGAATATTGGAAAAACTTTCTTAATTTAGGTTTGTTATAGGAAAATTTTTTAGAGAGTTAATTATTTTCTTTTATAATTTAAATTTCTAATTTAGTTGTTTTCTTTTCTAATTTAAATAGGGAATGTCACATGTCAATTGTCAAAATAATATTGACTTTTTATAGTTTATGTTAAATTTTCAAATTCTATATAAAAGATCAAGCACTATACATTTTTAGACAGTCAAAAATAATATTAGAGAGTTTATTTTGTATTAATTTTTTATTCTTAAAAGTACTCTTGAATTTATCAAATTTATTCTTGTGGCATTCAAAAATAACTATACTTATCACCTAAATTCTAAACATAAGAAATTACCTCGATAGCCTGTATAGTCACTTGCACTCAAAATAAGGTTTGAGTCGCCATTGAAGATCACAGTTGTGACACTCTGATGGTCAAATCAAGTAAATTGACCATAGGTTTTAAAGATGTCTACTTTAGTATTCCACGAAGACACATGCATTAAGAATGAGGTCAAAGTCATTGGTAGAGGTCACTGTAAATTGGTGATGAATTTTAAAGAGAGAAAGTAAGTAAATAAAATGGGCAAAAATTCTCTTTTTAGAGAGCCAAAAAGAAAAAGAAATTTTTACCTTGCCTTCGCAATTTATAGACAATAGGAGAGAGAAATTGTTTTGCAATGTTGTCCATATATCAAGTTAAGAAAAATGAGAAAAGTTTTAATGGATTTTTTTTTTTTTTGTATTACAAAGGATAACAAGAATAATACTTGTTATATTTTTTTCTTATCTCATCTCATAAATATTACAGAGAAATGAATTATATACAAAAGCAAAGAAGCTACATGATAAGGGAAAAGTGAAAAGAAATTTTAACTTACAATAATTCATAATAAATAATTTATGCAGTTACATAACACTAAAGAATATGTAGTAGTTTATACTTACATCTCCGTTAACCCACTATTACGGCATCAATGTCATAAGTTAATTTTGATTTAGCTACAGCCGTTCTGAGCACACAACCATCTCCTTAACCAAAGTACGCCAATAAATATATGATTTCTTTAGTAAATAAATTTTAAGGGACAATAACAAAAAATAGAGAAAAAAAGGTATATAGATCGAACATAATTTATAATTCTATCTCATATTAGTCAAATTTGAATTCAATGAATAATAACTTAACATCAACAAAATGGCAAACCACAATTGACAATTAACTTATAAGACAAGCTAGCAATAAGGATAACTTGAATAAAAGATGTTCGTGTTGGAAATTAAGCATACCATATGTAGCGAAAATTTAAAATTATTTTAATTAATTATATCAATTAAATATTTGTTAATTTCCATGCCAAGATCATATTATTTATTATGTTTTATAATATCAAATAAATATAAAGTAAATAGATTAAGATCTTAGCTTAGATCTTCACCATCAATTGAACTAGATTAATACTTTCTCAAATTTTCTGTAGATTCTTATTTTTTAATGACTTTTTGACATTTAAGACGTTTGAATCTGGATTTTATTGTGAAATACAAAGTTGTAGAGCTTTGAGTTTTCTATCTAGAGCTTCTTGAATTGTATTAATCTGATATTGAAACCAAAAGTTATGGCCCAAATGCGAAAACTGCACAAACTTTTTTTCTAAATCAGCCACCCAAGTATATGACCTCTAATGATAATCCAAACAAGGTAAATAATTAGGGTTTTAAGATTTTTTTAAATCTTGATTATATAGAGTGTCTTTTCTTGAATGTTAATTCTTGAAAATAAACAAATTAGAGAGTTTTTAGCCAATATAATTTTCTCTCAACTTTTAAAAAAAATTTTCTTTTATTTTTATTCACATATGTTTTATGGTCAAAACTGAGGTTTATATAAGTTTTATATTTTGATTTTTCAAATCTTAATTCAAATAGAAAAGTCACTAAATAAAATTTTAAACTTTTTAGTAATATATTTTTAAATTAAATGCTATTTAATTAATTTAATTAATTTAATTAATTAAATAATATTATCTTAACCAAATTAAGAAACCTATAATTAAATAATTATAATTTAACTCCTAATATTTTTCAAAACTATTAAATAAATTCTTAAAAATTATTAACTTAACAATTAAGTTCTTAATCATTTATCTACATAATTTAATCTTAATTTCTCAATACCTTTTAGTGTATGAGCCACTAAATTCTTTTATATGTTGGCAATATAGATAGTTATAGACTTCTCAAGTCTAAATAAATTAATCTAATTAATTTATCCTCAATTAACTTCTTAATTAAGAAACTAATTTCTATAGATTAAGAGCGGCATATAGTAATGCATCATGACCCACAATTGAGAAATAATACTAAATTAGTAAAACCTAGTTCATATACGATTACCGTATAATACAATCATTTCGCCTTATACATATCCCACCAAAGATTTTAGAGTATAGAAAATATCTACTCTATTAAATTATGATCATTGAAACTTTTGACTAAAATTGATAATATAATTTTGGAGTTTCTAAAACTTTTTCAGAACTCGTTATGGCGATGAATTTATATTATCACTTATGTCTAAATGGCGCTCCTTGGGATATCAACTCTATGTTATCCAAAGCGGTGAATCCTTTATTGATTTCTCACAAAATTCGCATTTTTCTCATATTACCCAATTATTATCTTATGCGCAATCTCATTATGGACCACGAATGTGAAATGTTAAAGTATATATGATCCACAAATAAGATACCATGAAGATCTTAAGTTTAAGGATCAGTTATATCATCGTAACTTAAAAAAATACCATAGACACGTGGATAATACTTCATATAGGTTTCTTAATTAGATCAGCCCGATGAACTAGTTCTCTAACAAGCATCCATATGTTAGATTAAGTGAACACCTTCATTAGTAGCTTATAAGATTAATTATCTTCTTTCTCTAATAAAGTAGACATAATATATGCCAATCTAATCTGGATTTATCAATGTCTTAGTATTGATAATCCTACGATCGAAAATATTTAAGAATGATGGGATCTCATAAATTAAATTTAAGTTAATTCCTCTCATTATAAAAACTTTATATATAAGTAGTAAATATAGACAAAACTTGTAAATAAACTGCCAATTTTATTAATCAATACAATAATATAAAATTATATATTTGTCCATATTGAATCTAGAGCATATAACCTACAATCTCCCACTTGCACTAGAGCCAATCTTTATGATACTTTAAACCGAACAATTCAGTATGCCTATCATGTTTCTGTTGGGACAGAGGCTTAATGAGAGAATCTGTTAAGTTTTTTTCAATGAGTATCTTTTATATCTTCACTTTACCTCTATATTATCTCTATAATCAAGTGATATCGTCGAAATACATGTTTGGATTTTTATAGAGATATTTGTTCTATAGGTTGTGGGTTATGAGCCCACAATATATCACAATCCAATTGTGATTGTTAGAAACTACACCAAAATTTGTGATGAACTTTCTTATCCAAATTGTTTCTTTAGCCCACAAGATACTCGACTTTGGTCGTTGAGCTTGGTATAATAGTTTGCTTAGAACTCTTCCAGCTTACAACTACTTCTAACATAGTAAACAAATATTTAGATTGTGATTTACTATCATCTTTGTTAGAATAAAAGCTAACATCACAATAGCCTAACACTTTATGCTTAGAACATTCTCTATAAATTAAGAACAAATCATTAATTCTTCTTAAATACTTAAGGATTGTCTTAACTGTTATCTAGTGACCTTTACTTGGATTTGCTTAATATCTGCTCGTAACACTTAAAGTCAAAGACATATGAAGTCTTGTACATAGCATAGTGTACATGATTGATCATATGACTGAAGCATATGAGATTTATTGCATGCCCTCTACCTCTATAGGAGTTTTATGACATATTTTATTTAGAGGGGTAGATTTTATGCCTCATAGACAAGTAACCTCTTTTTGAATATTCTATCTTAAATCTTTTAAAAACTTTGTTTATGTACATAAACTGCGCAAGATCGAGCTACCTTTTAGATCTATCTTTATAGATCTTAATTTCTAGAATATAAGTTACTTATCCCAAATCATTCAGAGAGAATTTCTTAAGTAACTATAATTTGACTGATTGAAGTATTGAAAAGTCATTTTCTATTATTAATATGTCATCTATATATAATATTATGATTGAAGTATTGAAAAGTCATTTTCTATTATTAATATGTCATCTATATATAATATTAGAAATATGACCACGCTTCCACTAATCTTTTTGTACACTTAAGATTCTTTTTCATTTTTGATAAAATCAAACTCTTTGATTAACTCACCAAAATAAAGATTTCAACTCTAAAATGTTTACTTTATCCCATAAATGAATCGTTGTAACTTACATACCTTGTTTATATTTCTTTTAGAAATGAAACTTTCAAGTTGTATTATTTACACATCTTTTGCAAGATTTCCTTTTAGGAAGACAGTTTTAACATCTGTTGAATCTTATAATCATGGTATATGTTATTGCAAGTAGAATCCTAATAGACTTATATGTCTTTCTCTTAAAGAAATATTTAAACCCAATGAGAGTGATCACTTCAGGTGTATCTACCAAGTTCCAAATTGGGTTGATATACATTGAGTCCATTTTAGATTTCATAGCTTTAAACCAATTAAAAAGTCAATATCATATATTGTCTCTATATAATTTGTAGGATTATTGTTCTTAACGATTTATATATCATTTCTGCCTTTCATGAGAGATCTATATCTCTTAGGCTTATGGTTTATTTTACTAAACTTTTGGAGTTCTCAATCTTATGGTTGTTCCATCGTTAATCTTTGTGCGTTGAAGATAATTAAATGTCATTTTGTAGTTCTAGACCTTCACCCAATCTGCTCCCACTATCTTTTCTTAGAAGAAATTATTTCACTAGAAAAATAATGTTATGTGAAACAAATACATTTTGTCCATTTGGATCATAGAAGTAATATCCTTTTATTTCTTTTGGATATCCCACAATTTTACATTTAATCTACCTTGCATCCAGCTTGTCAATAGGCAATTGTTTCACATAAGCATTACAACCTCAAACTTTCATAAAGTTGAGATTGGGTCATTTGCTATGTTATATCTCATACAGTGTCTTGCTAATTAATTTAAATAGAACATTTTTTAAAAGGTAAGTGGTTGTTTTTAGTACTAGTTCCTAGAATGATATTAGAAGATTTGTGCCAAACATCATTGATCGTACCATGTCTAACATAGTTCGATTTCTCTTTTCAAAAACACTTGTGTTATAATGTCCCTAAAGGAATCCATGTCATATTTTTTAAGACAGTCTTGACATTTATAGCTTAAGTAATCTCCATTTCGATTAGATCGTAGTGTCTTAATATTTTTACTAGTTTGTTTCTTTACTTTATTTATGAATTCTTTGAACTTTTCAAATGATTTAAACTTATATACTTCATCAAGTATACTAAAACATAAATGATCATCATTAAAGGTTATAAAGTAGAAATAACCACCCTTTGCTTGAATTGACATAAAGGCACATACATTGGGTATGTACAAGTTCTAGTAATTTAGTTGCACATAGTCCCTTTCCAATAAAGGATAATTTTGTCATATTTACTAATTAAACATAATTCATAAATTGCATATGATTTATAATCAAAGAAATTTAAGTAATCATCTTTTATGTAATTTTGCAAATCTTATTTCATTTATTTGACCAAGTCTACAATACCAAAGCTATGACTCTTTTAGACTATCTTGTTTGTTTATATTAAGCATAATATTATTTAATTTTAGAACATAATCCATTGCTCAAATATCCAATACTATAATAAATATCATCATATGATAGTGAATAACTATTATTCTTTGTTATAAAATTAAATCTTTTCTTTGTCTAAACAAGATAAAGAGATAATATTTCTACTAAGTACTGGAACATATAAATAATTTTCTAATTTTAGAATTAACATACTCAGTAATGACAGAAAATAAGTTCCTATAGCTAAAGCAACAACTTTTGCTTCCTTTTTCATTTATAGGTCCACTTCATCTTTATGAAATCTTTTATTCTCATTGAAACCCTTCACATTATCACATATGTAAGAACCACAATTGGTATCTAATACCCAACTAGAAGATTTGCTATCATTAATATTAACATCAATCATAAATATATCAAAAGTAAAAGCAACACCTTGCTTTTTCCTCTTTAAGCCTTCTAAGTATTTTGCATAATTCTTCTTCCAATGCCTATCCTTGCCACAGAAGAAGTATGTGCCCTTATATTTCTTCTTGTTTACATCACTATTAAGCTAATAGGTGTTGGCCTTTTGGGATTTACCTTCGAACTTTTCTTAGGGCATTTCTTAAACTATTTAAAGTCAATCATAAGCATTATGAAACTCTTTTTTGTGATTTTAAGCCATTCTTAGTAAGTCTTAATATATTAAACAATTATGAGAATAAAACTCTGGCAGTAATTGTAATACAAGATTAGTATATAAATGAATTTTAGATATCTCATATCTTTCGTTACAAAGAGATACATTAAACAACTTCTTGAGATGCATTGTGCTACCATCCATAAACTCATGTTGTGTTTGAAACTATAATGATATTTATCCCAGCATCACGCATACTGCCTGCTCATCATCATCATGAAGCTTCACCTAAGCATTGTATTCCTCTTCTGTTACATGTTCAATAAGTTCTAGTGGAACCCTTTTTTCCAAGACATGATTAAGAACAATTCTTATATTGTGGTACAATCTTAGCCAACTTATTATCATCAAATATGCTTTAGAGAGATATATTTGTTACTTATGTTTTGTTTGGAAACTTATGTGAAGAATAAATGTAACACCCCCTTCCATACTTAATCAATCAAGATTATGTAATGCTACATCATTTGCCCATAACGTATTTGTATCAACAATCCAAATATCCACTTAATGTTACATTATTTGTCACACCTTCCGTACATAATTTTAATATATAAGGACTTAACCTTAATATTCCAAAATTTCCCACACAAAACTACATCAGTATTACATAATTTTTAAATGTTTACAATTTCTAAATTTCTTACACATACAAAGAGTTATCTATATAACTAGTTCTCAATCTTATAATTACTCTATTAATTACACATAAAACAAAAATTTTCATTTACGCCTAACTAACCTTGCATTTGTCCTTTGTCACTTCTATGTACTATTTTTTGAAAATAAAATTTTTACAATAAAGGGTGATATAATCTTAGTAAGTAAACCATGTAAGTTTACACATGTCAATGCGGTATAGAATATAAATACTCAAACAAATCAATAGATTTTCAAACTTTTTGAATACACAGAAACCAATTCATAGTACAAACATTTTCAGAATGGTTTAATCATTTAGTGTTACCTGTACTTATGGTGACTCGGATTCAAAACGTGATTACGTATTCCACTTAAAACGAACATTCTTTTCAATTTGAATATAACAGAAATGTACATAGCACGTTAAATAGAATTCTGAATGGCTCGCAAGTCTCACTTTGATACGAGACCCGGCCAAGTCAGAATAAACATTAATTAACAACTAGAGCCGTAAAATCATTTTTATTAATAAACATTTACACATCGACATCATTTTCAACAATCATTTCATGAATTTGATATTAGCATATAAAACATTCAAAATCCATAATTTTCATATTATTTTCAAATACATGCTCAAATATTATATTATTTCAAAAGTAGTAAAAAAACATGTATATAAATCCACTCTTACTAATGATTCTCCTACCTAACTTGATCTTTCTCTCAAATTCTCGTAGCCTAATACCACAAATATATAAATCATGCCTTCTACTATTTAATTAATCCATATAAATGTTTTAAATGCAATATTCGTGAAATTAATGTCTAAAATTTCTTAGTTTTATCCAAATCACTAAGTTTAATTAACTAAGGTCATTTACCTGATTTTCAACAATGAATTCTCATCATTAACTTATTCTAAATCACATTTTCACATAAGTAAATAAATACGATTTTGATTTAAATACTGTAGCAAAAATATTGTTTAAGATAGATTTACTCTAGCGACTGTTCATGCTGAGAATTATAGCTAAAGTACTGTTCATATCAGATAGTACAACAAACAATTATTGTTTAAATTAAAGGTACTGTAGTATATTCAAAAATACTGTAGCACATTAAAAATTACTGTTCATCTTAATGAAAATACCCAAAATCCTTCCCACAAACACCTTAATTAATGCTAAATCAACAAAATGCTATATTTTCTACTCTAATTCAACACAATTTAACATTTTCTATGTAAAGTCAAGGGTAAATTTCTCATGTAAACAATAACTCAAATTCAATTGATGCCCAAAATTTGAAAATCTAGTTTTTAATGAGTCATTAAGTTTATAAATTTGAAAAAAAAAATCGATCGAATTTGAAGTATTTTTGTTGGAAATTGAGAAAGAAAAGAGAGAAATTGGCTTATGTAGTTTATTGGGCAAAGAGAAGAATGGCTAATGGAAATCGAAAATTTGTTTAATTTTGATATGTAAAATTTTATTGAGCCGCCTATTCTTTTTAAAATTTTAAAATTTTAAAAATAATTTAAAACTTTGAAAATTTTCATTTTAGTCCTAATTAAAACCAAAAATTAATTTAAACACTAATTCCTTAATCCAAATCCAATTATAACCTAATTTTGTGGAATTAATTTCTTTTGGATTTAAACAAATAACACTATTTTGGTCTCAAAATTCAATTATTCACCTAAAAATTCTAAATTATATGAAATTTTAATTAAACAAATATCTTCAAATTATTCGATTAAATTTTTAAAATACTGTGGATGTTACAATACATATTTCTAAAATAATGGGCATTACAATAAAGAATTTTTATCAGAATTATTGTATTAATATAAATCTTGATATATTTGGACTTTTAATTTAATGGTTACTCCTACTATTTTATTTGAATTTTGTCAATCCTCTTAGTGACAAAATTTATCATGGGTTAGGAACTCATCTTGCTTAAAATAAAATGATAATAAGAGTTAATCACTCTATTTAAGTTCGATTAGGTAAGTACTTATTATCAATCACATCTTATGTAACTCCTAAACTCGTTAAGTTGACAACTCTTGTCATAATAACTCTTGCCAATCATATCTTATATAAAACTTAACATTTTTCACCAAAATAAATAATAATGACGAGGGCCAATTCATCAAGTATTTTAGTTAAGTCAAACCATTATTCATAACCAAAACATATTTTATGTAAAACTTTATTCTTGATTAGGGCCAGTAAACAAAGAATAAAAAGAACTCAGGTTTTTATTATAATAATGGAAGGCAACGATATAGACTTAAATTATTCGGAGGGATTTTAGTTTTTAATTTATTTTAAACTTTAAAATAAAGTATTTTAAATGAAAGAATGTACCAGTTAGGTTTCTAAGAGAGTGGTAAGGTCGAAGAGGTCCCACTTAAAAATCAAACTGCTTAGACTCTTATCACATTTTGACAGAACTAGTCTAGACATGCATCAATTAAACAAGCAACTAAATTTCAAGTTTATTAGGTCTCTTAATACATCTTATGTATTTTAAATTCAC
>JAXCLQ010000005.1:5051717-5074620 GCA_035584115.1 Cedrela odorata | reverse complement strand
TTAATATAATTAATAATTATATTTTATGATTACTTTAATCATATTAAAATATAATAATAATATATCAATATTATTACTTCCACAAATCATATTTACGGTATCCTAAAATTAAACCGAAATATTTAGCGCGTCAAAGCTGAAAAATATATTCTTTACAATAAAGAATCAAATTGCTACCTAATCAATATCTGTATAATATCATTAACTAGTTAATGATTATTGCATAGTAGCAATAGCCATCATCATCAAGTAATCGACTATATGTGTAACCTTCTAGGTTCACTGTGAACTGGACATCGGTGGACACAAACTCCTTCGTATCTCTTCGGCACAACTCTTTGCAACCAAAGTTCCCAATGATCATGTGCAACCTTTAGCAAGATGCCACAACCTCCAAACACTAATGAATTTATATAGTCGTACGTACATGTAATAATGTCCCTCTACTATTGACTCCCGATCGAGTACGGGTCATGGAATTGTCAAACCCCTAACTCAATTATAGGAATAAGGTCTCGAATCATATATAGGAATCATGTATCCGAAAATACCTTTCCGGAAACAAGTACTCTGGCCAAAGATTTCATTTCCCATGTATGACATCCCTGCCTAGGATCTTAAGCTCTAATATTTGAGCCAGCAGATTCTGTCTTGGTCATTACCTGTCCTCTTACACCTAAACACATTGCTAGGAAGCTTCTTTCACCAAGTGTGGCTAGCCCGGTGCAATATACATAATTGAATAATGTGCCTTAATGCAGAGGGCAGCTGTGACGCCTCAGGTCAAAGGACCAGTGGTACACTAGTACGGCTATGTGACGTATCATTGACTATGAATAATCACTCATGTGATTCTTCACGTTTGGTCACGTTTAGTAACTCTTATTCTAACGTACTACTCATGTTTATACTTTTGTGACATGAGACTAGTCACCCAACTATTAGCATCAAATACTAATCTTTGGTAGCATCAAATATGCCAGTCATGCAATGTCATATTCCCGTATAACAACACCTCAACCAGGAACTAATTCATATGTATTTAAATTAGACTATGTGCTCATATCTACAACCCCTTGTAGATAGAGTCATGACATCATAATACATCACGATATCTCATTCTGCATTTATATATAATACCTATGCATATACGCAACTATATATGCAAAATTATATAGATGCCATTTTATTAATCATAAACTAATTTACAAAGTTATATATACATAAGGATGATATCCCTAAACCATATGACACGATTGATTTTAGTGCATATCTCCAACACATATTCAACCTCATTTTTTGTGACCTTGAAGTTAAATTTTAACAAATACATTACCTCGATTCTATCCGAGCTTACTAAGACAACTTTGGCTCTTTCCCCTTACGCATTTGAAGCTCGATTGATAAAGAGACTTCAGACCAACTCGACTATATTTGAGATGGGTAGATTCCCTTGCTCCCCATCCGAGAGGTCTTACACAATTTGATGGACTATAAGGTATTCAGATATCAACCTTTTTGCTACCAAATCACTAAAGCTTGTTATTTATGGCCTTCTTAGGTTTGTAGTTGATGTCATATTTGCAAAGTTCAATCGACCACTTCACCAGCCGACCAGATAGGTCAGGTCGATGGAGAATTTGCCTTAAGGGTGGATTTGAGATCTAATATTTGTTGGAGATATGTCATAGAACCAATCGTGTCATATAGTTTAAGGATATCATCCTTATGTATATATAATTTTGTAACTAATTGTAAACTTGTTTATGATTAATTTAATGACTTTCATATCATTTTCCATGTATAGTTATGTATATATATAGATATTATATATAAAATGCAGAATAAGATCTCTTGATGTATTATGACGTTAGGACTATATTTGCAAGAAGTTGTAGATATGAGTACAGAGTCTAATCTAAATACATCCGAATTAGTTTCCGGTTGAGGTATTGTTATATGGGAGTATGACATTGCATGACTAGCATGTTTAATGCTGCCAAGGATTAGTATTAGATGCTAATAGTTAGATGATAAGTCTCATGTTATAAGAGCATAATCATGTGTAATGCATTGGAGAACGTGTTACTGAACATGACCAAACGTGACAAATAACATAGGTGATTATCTATAGCCAATGATGAGTCACACATCTGTACTAGTGTACTACTAGTCCTTTAACCTAAGGTGTCACGGCTGCCTTCTGCACTAAGGCATATCGTTCACTTGTGTATATCGCACCGGGCTAGCCACACCTAGTGAAAGAAGCTTGCTGGCAATGTGTTTAGGTGTACAAGGATAAGTGATAGCCAAGATGGAATCTGCTAGCTCAGATTTTGGAGCTTAAGATCCTAGATGAAATTGTCATAAGCGAGAATAAAGTCTGTAGCTAAAGCATATATGTCTGAAAAGGTGTTTCACGGATATATGAATCTTGTATATAATTGAGGTTCAGATTATATGATTGAGTTAGGGGTTTGACGATATCATGACCCACACTCGATTGGGAGTTGACAGCAGAGGGACTTTATTACATGCACGTAACACTATATGGATTCATTAATGTCTTGGGGTAATGACATCTTACTAGAGATCGGTCATGATCATTGGGAACTTTGGTTACAAAGAGTTATACCAAAATGATATGAAGGAGTTCATATCCACTCATGTCCAGTTCACAATGAACCCAAAGGTCACACACATTAGTCGATTACTTGATGATGATAGCATTTGCTATTATACAATAATCATTAATTGGTTAATGATACTGTTCTAATACTTTTATCAGGTAGTAATTTGATTCTTTATTGTAAAGAATATATTTCTCAGAAAAGACGAGCTAGCACTCGTAAGCGTGGAAAATGTTTCGGTTAATTATGGGATAACGTAAATATGATTTACAGATATTTTGATATTGTTATATATTGATATAATACTTTAATATTGATTAAAGTAATATTAAAATATCAATGGGAATGATTATTAATGTATATATATATTAAAGAAATATATATAAAAATATTTAATATAATAATCATTATATATATTATTAAAGTAATAATATATTTATAAGATATTTACATATATATATTGAATACATGAATATGTTATTAGTATAATAATATAATATATATATATATATATATATATCTAACTCTCTCTCTCAATCTAAATTAATTGAATAAATATGTATATGTATAACAAACAACGATTAAACGTAATCAAAGCCACCAACCAAAAGCATGAGTCATAGTTTTGCATTTAAGCCATTTGGTGTGCTGGCAAGGCGGTGATTTACAATTGATGGAAGAGATTTGTCAAATTGGATTTGATAAATACAAAGCCTAAGTGTTAAATTTTGTACGCCTAATTAGATACTACATCTTTAAGTTTGAGAAACTGAGAGAGCATTCTTCTTCATTCCCGTGAGATTTATTTTAGAGTAAAGTGAAAGCTGTGCTTGGTTGTGAACCAAAAGCAGGAAAGGAAGAAGATAAAGACTAGAAAGAGAAAGCTTGGTTAAGCTTGGTGAAGCTCAACCTTGAATATCCTATAAAAATGCTAGAACCATCATCATTAACACTGACGTGTGGACACTCTATGGAGGCAATCGATGAGGTTCATTTGCTGTACCGGTTTGCAAAGGAAAGAAGTAAGATTTCTTAACTTTGCATTTATTTGAAAAAGTTTTAAATGCCAAAACATACATATGTACATGTTTAGATCCGTGGCAAGCCTTTTCGCATGTCCATGTGATGGGCATGACTTCCTCAGCAATGGTAGCGCGCTCGAGAACTGATCCACGCTTCTGCTGCAAGTGTGAAATAGAGCATGGTTTTCCGGCTTGTTTCCTTTAATATTGCCTTGATCTTTTGTAGATTGGTCTTGAAACCACACTTACTGATCATGTATCCCAGATACTTTCTTGTCTAGACTCCAAACGCCCACTTTTTAGGATTCAACTTCATGTTGTACTCTCTTCCAGATGTTTATGATGGTCTTGAGCCCTTAATGATTTAGTAATCATATCATCGACATAGACTTCCATGGTTGTTTTGATCAAGGGTTTGAAAACATGATTAACAAGTCTTTGAAATATAGCTCGTGCGTTCTTTAGCCCAAAAAGCATTACTCTATAATAATACAACCTCTAGTTAGTTATGAATGCAATTTTTTATTGATTCGACTTGTCTATCCTAATCTGATTATACCCCGAGAATGCGTCCATGATATTAATAGCTCATGTCTTGCTATTGAATCTACCAGTTGATCAATTTTAGGGAGTGAAAAGTTGCCTTCAGGATAGGCTTTATTCAAGTCTGTGAAATCTATACACATCCTCTACATCCCATTGGCTTTTTCCACCATAACCATGTTCGATACCCACTCCGGATAGTGCACTTCCTTGATAAAATTGGCTTTCATCAATTTTTCTATTTTGACATACACCGCTTCTTTTCGTTCGGCATTGAACGGTTGCCTCTTCTTTTTCACAACTTGTACTTGGAGTAGATTGCAAGCTGATGGGAAATTAATCGGGGATCAATTTCTTGCATGTTTTCATGTGTTCGAGCAAACACGTCCATATGTTGTTTTAAAATGTCATTGAGTAGCCTTCTGCTCCTTGAGGAGATGGGAACTAATTTTGACTAATTTTTACGGTGTTTATGTGTTTAAAGATAACACATTATAGTTCTTCCAGTAACTTTCCCACCAGTTGCACGTTACCTGATTAACCTTCTTACTCAAATTTTCGATTAGTTGCTCATGCTTCAAGTTCTCGTCATTAACTTTGAGGATTTCTCCCCAATGCCATTTCGATAGGCAGTATGAGCTTTTTGACAAGGCAGCAAAACACGATCAAGCTTCCTTTTTAGCTTCTCTTGATGACACTAATGCCCTTACTTGCCCTGAATTTTAGCTTCAGTTAATGGATGCTCTTTCCTTCATAGCCTTGAGGAAAGGTCTTATAAGGATCATGGTGTAAGGCATCTTAAGGTAGATTACCTGAAACTCAACCATTATAATATTTTGATAGGGCTTTTTCCTATAGTGATAGGTAGTTATACTATGCTCCATGGGTAGATGACTGATTCACCAAAGCCATGAAAAGTTATTTTGGTCGATCTTAATCTTTGGTCTTCAATTCCTAAGGAATTTAAGGTTTCCTTGAAGATGATGTCTACTAATATTTGGCTAACCTGAGCTATTTCTACTGCTAAGGTTATAACTAAAGCATCATCATATGGGTAGTGTACCCTCACTTCATCTTTATCTGTAAACATAATCTGGATTGAGGCTACCTTTTGCTTATTCTCAGCTCTTACATTCATGATGTGAGCATCCGAGATGGAGTTTGGCAACGAATATTTTAAATAGTTCTTTTTTGCTTTATTCGAATTTCCTGCCAAAGATCAGCATTGCCTAATGTTCATACGTCTTTTCATGTCCAACATTTTAATCTAAAGAACCGAGGCTTTCCCCATTGGTCTCTACAAAATTGGTCAGATCATTATTTCTGACAATAACCTCGATTTGGCTCTTGTGGTAGAAGCATTCATTTGTCATGTGTCTGGCACAATGTCAAATTAGCTAAACTTATTTTTGTCATTTTCGCTTGGCTTGATTTTTATAAGGCATGGTTCCATTAGTATAGTCTTTCGTTTTTTTGATTTCTTAGAGAATTTGGAGAAAATGGTGCTTAAAGGGGTGAAGATCCTTTCTTCTTGGACCTAGGCTACTCTTCTAGTATTATCTCCTCTCGAAGAATGCTATCCCTTTACGGGGAAGTCATCCATTTTATTCCCCCTTCTGTTTTTGTCCAATATTCGACCCATTTTCTACTGGAATCTTGAAAATTCCTTCTATTATCATGTTTCTACCTTGGGTTTGCATTTAGGTTTGGCATCTCGTCATGTAGAGTTAGTCCCTACGTCTTTTCCTCCTTTAGCTTGAGGATGACTTAGTCTTCAATCTCTATTTCATCCAACAACTTCCTCCGAGCCGCTTCATAGGTAGTGATGGATGATTTTCGTATTGCGTACCATCCTCAAACTACTCATAGACCCCTTCTAAGACCTTCAAACACAAGGGAGTGATGATAAACCCCTAATTCCATTACTCGTCATGATATCTTTTCACAAAGTTTTTAAGACTTTCCCTGTCTCCTTACTTCTTGAGCAGCGCGAACTAGGGGTTTAAGGATAGCAATCGCCTCTCTAAACTCGTTGATAAACACCTCGTATAATTGCTTGAAATTGTGGACATTATTAGTGGTTAAGCTATGAGCCACTTCCTTGCTTATTCCTTTAATGTTAGTAGGAACAAGCGACACATTTGGAATTCACTTAACCCTTGTATTAAGATTATTTCCCTAAAGAAATTCATCTTCAATGATGGATCAGTTTTTCTCATGAAAGGAATTATCTTGGGCATCTTCAACTTTCTAGGAAGAACAAGGCTTAGAATCCTTTAGGGAAACAGAGACTTGGCTTATAACCCTAAAAGAGATGTTGGTTCATTGTTCCTTCTTCACTCTCGTCTCTTCTGATCCTCCAACTCTTCTACTAGCCTCCTAACATAAGCTTTTAGGTTATCAACCTTTTCATCACATTCCTATGTTCCCTTCCTCGAGATAGGCTTCGTTTAGAACCCTCTATCTCATTTTGACTTTTTTCATTAAAAAATGTCCTTATGTCTTTTGGACTGGAATTGCTCTGTGGTCTTAGCTTATGAATTGTTATTAAGTCATCTTGGGTGTATTGGGATTCAGGGTAAGATTCACTGACAAACCTGATAACGGCATTGCCATGTTAGAGCTTTTTTAAAGGATAACCAAAAACTTTTTTCTTTCCCTTTTTCACGGCAGTATACCTCTTTCTGGTAGTATTTTACAAGAGATTGTGATGGCAACAACACGAACTTATGCAACTAGAAACCGAACAACGACAAGGGAAAATCCTGAAGAAAACTCCCTTAAGGTGACAACGGAAGCTAACCAAAGTAATGATAATCAACCATTACCCTTGGAAGGCACATATCACAATTCAGAAGTTTCATCCTAGCATTAAAATCTCTCTGACCCAAGAGACGTAGAAATTGCATGGTGGGTTCAAAAGCTGGCTGACAACGAAAGATAACATGCAGAAAAAGATTCACATATCCAAACGCTGGCAGAGGAAGTTGTGAAGATGAAAAGAATGCTTCAAGCCGGTTCTTACTTGTTAATGATGCTCATACTAGCAGAGGTTGTAAAAAGCAACATTCTAAGTGTCTCAAATACCAAGGATTACAAAATCAATCCCCGACGAAATACCACTAGGAAGATATACTCAGTTGTAAAGAAACGAAAGAGAAAAGTCTTTGATTATCCTTCAGAAAGGCTCCGAAGTGGTGATACCGCTTTTAGGTTTATTAGTGATCCCAGCTTTCAATCCCAATACTCTCTAGACGATTCGACTACAATTTGCAAGTGGAGGCCAGAGAGTAGTTCTAGCCCAGAAGACATGAGGATGTTCCTTAATCAAAATGTTAAAAGGAGAGAGAAGGCTCCTAGTGAAGCCTATCTTGAGGAAGGAAACACAGGGAACGCGACGAAAAGGTTGACAATCTAAAAGCTTACGTCAGAAAGCTGGTTTAGGAGTTAGAGGACCAAAAAGACAAGAACGAGAAAGGCACAATGAACCAACATCTCGTTTAGGATTATATTCTAAATCTCCTTTTTGCCAAAACATTTTAAGTCTTGTTCTTCCTAGAAAATTCAAGAGGCCTCAAATAATTTCTTTCACTAGTAAAACTGATCCATTCTTGCACATGGATTTCTTTAGGAAGACAATGCTGATTCAATGACTAAGTGAATCCCAAATGTGCCGCTTGTTCCTAATAACATTAGAAGGACAAGCAAGAAAGTGGTTCACAAGTTTAACCCCTAGCAGTATCTATAGTTTTGAACAGTTATACAAGGTGTTCATTAATGAGTTCAAAGGGACGATTGTCAGGCTTAACACCCCTAGTTCATTACTGCTTATAAAGAGCTAAAAGGCAGATAAAGCCACTAGAGAGTTATGAATATGTTGATTTAATAGTATGTGCATTATTTGGGATGATAAAATTAATAGTGAATTTGTTAGACATGAAAGCCGAAATGAAAAGTGGTTGATATGGTTGAAACTAAAGTAGAGTTAAGTAATTGGACTATCTAAAAATTAAGTGCTAAAATCACCTGGAAAATTGATTAAAAGAAGCTGATAAGTAATAGTTGATATATAAAAGTTTATTGAAAGTAACTGAAATGTATGAAGCTGAAATTGATTTCAAGTTATGGTGTTTGAAGTATAGTGATATAGGTCGACTGGGTATATTGCATATGATGGAAAGAAAGTTTGAATATGTTGAGTATAGGTGTTGAACAGTAATTGGTTTTAAAGAGATGCGAAAAGCGAGCTAGTGTATGATGGTTATGGCACATGAACTGAATTTTTGGAAAGTTGTTTAAAGAAAGAAAGTTTTTAATGGAAATTTGGGATTAAGGTGGAAATAGTGAATTGTGACTCAAAATTTTATTTTGATTATCTTATTTTGTTTAGTTGACTGGTGTTAGTAGGAAGCTAACTTGGCAAAATTTTATTTGTGCTGGGCTAAAAATGTGGTTAAAGTTATTGTTTAGCTTTAACTATTTTTTATAGAGCTAGGAAGAAAACAAAGCAAAAATAAAAAAGAAGTTGATATTCATAAGGAATACAATTCGGAGAAAATGGAACTGAGATCGGAGGAAAGAGAAAAAAAATTAGTTAAAAATATTGTTTAACTATCTTGTATTTTCCATTCAAGAAGAAGATAGTTAGAAAGAGTTTGTAAATCTCAATAGATTAGGAAAGAGAAAGAAAGTAGAAATTGTGAGATAACATTTTGGAATTTCTTGTATTATTGATAAAGAAATAAGGCATATTTTCTAAATTGCATATGATTGATGGTAGAGCAGTATTAACAAGGAATGATATGTTATGTAAATTAAAGAGCATAGGAACAATTAAGATGAAACTGCATGAAGAAGTGTGTAAAGAACTAAAGAAAGTTTGATTATTCAAGTTCTAGATGACAATCTAGTGAATGGAAATATTTGTGGACTATATCATTTATCTTGCTGTTAAACCTCTAAGATCAGTTTTGGGTACAATTGATCTTGTTATTTGGAACATTTTATTATCTGGGTTTACCAGTTCTCATGCTGACAATGTTCATGTTATGAGTTTGTTTTATAATATTCATGTTACCAATCAGCCTAAGCCTAACTCAGTTACTATTACTATAATTTTTCATGTGTGTGCACAGTTTGGAAATGTATTGACTTGACTTGTGAGATGTCCCAAGGCCTCATATTGCTATGTCAGATTAAAGTCTGAATACCGACTTTAGAATATCTCATAGGTTAGGTCAATACCTTTATTGACCAATTCTACGATAGTAGCCTCAGCCACTCTCTCTGCCTCTTCAAGTTTAGTGGCAAAAAATATAGATCTCTTTTTTTCAACTTCCAAGCATTGTTCTAATTCCCGGCACTTCTCCTCAGAGTCTTGGCGATGCCGATAACACTCTACCCTGGACTCAGTCAAGTTGAACTTAAAAGTACTCATCTTTTTACTGGACTCCGCCTGGGAAGATTCAACAATGGTCACCCTGACTTGAATCTCTTCCATCTCCTAAGCCCATTTCTCCTTCTTAGCCTCAAACTGGATCCGTTCCATTACCAAGTTCTTCTCCGCCTCCACTACCATAAATCCTACCTAAGCCAACTCCATTGACTTAAAGAAAGTAGCCTTAATTGCATCTTGGTGCACAACGGTGACATACTGAATCTAAACCAATCAATACAAAAATAACCAAGTGTCCACAGAGATAAAGTGAATATTTCTCTTCCAAACACAAAGAAAGTATTCATTCACCCGACTTAGCCACCTTATCAAGTAGTCCATAAGTCTCAAAGGCGTGGCCCAAAAAGGGCGTCTAAGTAATTGGGAGAAATCTCCACCACTTGCTAGTTGATGCAAGGAAGCAAGTGGGAAAAGAACTCTCTTTTATCTTCAGAGAGGTCCTTTGGGAAGAGCTGGGGTGTGACAATGTTCCCACCAGGCTTTTGAGCCAGCGTCCTTTTTTTTCGCCCCAACTCATCATCCACGTCCACCATAACAACCTTTCTCTTGTGCTTTCCCATGTCCAGCTTAGGGGTAAAAAGAGGTGGTAGGTCACCTCGGATGTCAACTCCTCCAGTGGGAGTTAAAGGTTTCCCATAACCAAAAGTTCTAACAACACCTGAGGGAGCAGATGTCCCAACAGGGCCTTCTTGCCTCAGTTTTTGGAGCTTAAAAAGCCCTTTCAGCCTTCTTGCCTTTAGCCAATTCCTCAACACTTCAAGAGGGTTTGGCAAGATGGTTTAGCCAATAGCTAATTAAGATATGACTTCACAAAACGAACAGACTTGACAAAATTCTCCAACTATTTAGATTCAATTGATAGGGAGCAATCCTAAAGGATTTAAAAATCTTGATAAAATAGTCTTGACGTGAGAGTCTGACCCCAAGGTGAAACAGTTCTTCATTGAAAGAAATTTCACCAACAAGAGGGCAACTAGAGAGTTCGTTCACTTTAAGAGCTCTTAGATAAACTCCCTTAAGAATATTGTAGAAATTATCACTAGCTCCTTCTCAAAGTTGTTTCCCTTGGAAGCAACCTCGTTATCACTTGAAATAGAATCCATTTCTATTCACAAGAAGAAAAACAAACATCAAGAGCTGCTCAGATTCATCAACAACTCATAAAATTTCACTTATGGTCTCTAACCCTTGAAGGCTACCTAATACTTATCTCAAACAACCAAAGCATCAAAAGTTTATGACTTGTGAAAAATCTTGTTCCTGGCAAGATTGTCTACAATGAGAAAGGGGTTACAGTCTAGAACGAAAATGATAATGGTGCAATAAGAAGAGAGTTACAATCTAGAATGAAAACGTCTTTGATAAAACAAGTTAAAACTCGTAGTTCAGAATGAAGATGGAACTAAAGATGAATACAAGATCTAAAATCTTTTTCGCTTTAAATCAATTACTACCGCTCTTATAAATAATGGCTACAAGATTATTAGACTTAGAATTTATTTTCTAAGTTCTTTCGCTGCAAAGTCTAAGAAATGTCAGGATACAAAGAAAATGTGAGCAAAGGCAATTAAGGGGTGAAAAAAAGGGGATTAAAGAAAATAAGGAAAACCGTTGCTACACAAAGAAGATGAAGGGACAGGATGAAACCACGTGGGATAAAAGTTTAAAAGGCAATCATCGAAATACGCAAAGAAGACTATAATCATTAGAGCAAAAGAGATCTTTTAGGACCCGAAATGATGTTAATTGGTGAGCCAATAGAAGATAGCCATGTGGATGGAGGATTGTGGATTTTGAGTCTAGTATTTATAATTGGTATGTGGTTAAGTCTTTTCAAATTGTAACTTTTAGTTTTTGTCAAACAGTTACTATTTGACTAAAACTAGGGAACTTGATGTTTAGGAAATAGTCCGGGACATAAGTAAAGCCTAATAGGTCTTGACCTCCCAAGTAGGTGATACAAAACCCAAGATGAAAATCCTGTGAAGGATGAAAGGCATTAAGCTTAGCTCGAGCCCAGGGACACTAACCAGAGGATAATAAGAACCTTAAGTATAATAAGGGTTTTAGGCTCAAATAAAAGGCTTTAGGTCTAGGTATCAATTCTGAGACCTCCCCCATAGAGGTCTCGGACGTAGCATGATAGAGATCTCAGTATAAAATACGATCTGAGCTCATATCTGGTAAATGGAGAAGTCCCAAGTAAAGACTTTCTAGACCTCTCGAGAGTTGCATATCAATGAATGATTCATCTTATTTCCAATTTATTTCCAGATTCATTCCATAATAAGGATTCATGGTTTGGCAAATGTATTCTGCAAGAAAGACTCAAGATCTTGCGATTTTCGAAAAATCGATGCTTATAAAATTGAATTTCTGTGATTCCCAAAATCTAAATACGTCTTGAATTATTTTTTCCAGATTTTATGAAATTCTGCCAAGTTTAAGAGACTTACACGTATAAAAAAGGATCGAAGCACAACCAGGTACACATAATTATGAGAACAATAAAAATCTCTGGGTTTGACATAGTAGTTGAATCTTGATTTAAACAAATATTACCTTCATCCTATTTTTTTTCTTTCACACATCAGAAAGCAAAACCTTAACTTAAGCATCGAAAGGTTTTTTTTCGAACCACTAGCTTTTACTCCCTTAGGCTTCATTGTGGTTTCAGGTTGAGTGACATTCAAGCAAATAAGGAAGATTGACGTTGGTGCACAAAAACCTTGGAAGGATTTTTACTGCATCAACAAATCTATTTACTTAATTGACTTTTCTAGTTTGAGAGAAAATTGTCTTGACAAAAATTATAAGCAAAATTATAGTTTATCTCTTTTCAAAAAATAGCATTCAAGAAAAGACACTCTACATAATCGAGATTTAAAACAATCTTAAAATTTTAATTCTCTACTTTGTATGGATTATTATTGGGTGGTTGATCTAGAAAAAAGGTACTCGCCGAGTTTTTTTTATTTGAGCTATAACTTTTAACTCCGATATTGGATTAATACGATTCAAAATGTTCTAAAAATAAGACTTGGAAATCTAAAACTTTATATTTCACAAAGAATCATCTCCTTATTTTTCTTTAATTTTTTAAGGTCTATTAAAATGTGACATTACTGAAATTAAATGACCAAAATTTTATTTTATTTTTGTTAACCTAACCATCCATCAAACTCGCTACTGTATTTCATGCACGCTACATTGTTTGATATTAATGACCTTCCAAAAGCAATTATTTGTTATGAATTTGATAGAATATGTATATATATAATTATTAACTTTCACTATGATTCATTAAAAAGAAAGGATAATTTTTATTTTGAATTAAGGATAATTTTTATTTTGAATTAAAATTTAGTGAGTTTGATAAGAAGAGATCAGATAATTCAATGAGTAAATATGAATTGGAGCCTTTCATTTTTAATCTGAAGAAGAAAAAGAAAGTGGAGAAAAAAAAAGAAGAGAGAAAAGATGGAGGAAATTTATTCAGTTTCACTAATGTCATATCTCATAGATGAAAGAACAATAAATTTATAATAATAATAATATCATTTATTGACAAGGAGATAGAGCTCCTAAAATTCAAGAAGGAATTCATATATATTTTATTGAGAAATTTTTTTAAATTAATTATATTTATAAATGAATTTATAAAATATTTACTTTTATAATTTATTTATTTAATAAAATAATTTATTATTTGATAATTGAATAAGTACAAAAATTCATTTAAAATTTTTACTTTCTTAAAAAACTTTACAAATTTCAAATACCCAAAATTTTAAAATATGAAATAGACCCTTAAATTTTTGTAATTAATGATATATTATTAAATTATTTAAAATTATGCATATTAATCTCCAAATATGCAAGTCATTTGGGTACCACAAGTAGTATGTTTTGTCACTTTCAGTCACCCAAATGGGCTTGACGGAAAGTAATATATTTTATAATGTTTTTAAAGTTTTGTTTATATTTTGGTTATGAGGTTATTTTTGTAAAAAATATATATTTATATATTTTTAACTGTTTTAGTGAATAAATTTTGAAAGTGGTTAGTTAGATAAAATAAAAAATAAAAGTGGTTATTTAAAAAAAAATCCTATTTTATTTATTTATTTAAGTCAAAATTTAAGAAGATCAATAAAATTATGAGAACAAAAACAAGAGAAGAAAAGAAAAATGCTAATCCAGATGGATCATATTCAAGCAAAGGAGTAGAGAAAAAACACAAATATAACACTGAAACATTCATGCTTATATGCGGTACAACTGTTACACTAAGCAGGTCTATAATTTGTATACAATATAATACTTGGTTACATTATCACTACTACCAAAAGCGACACTGTGAAACTAGACTCGTTGAACCCAGTAAAATCTTAATTAAATTTTATTTATTAATTATAACATTTCTTAAGGATTAGTATGGTTAATTAGTAATACCTTATTACAGCTCTCCAACGTGTTGGCGACTAATTTTGGAGATTATTAAACTAAGCACTTGACTAAACTACTGCAACAACTTGGCGCACGTACCATTATCATAAAATTTAAAGCTCTGCTGCCATTGCCCCCTGCATATGAATATAGCAATACGTCAATCACATTATAATAAATGCTTGCTGACCAAGGAAATTTTTTTTGCTAAATCATATTAAGGTGATCGAAAACATAATATCTAATATTAAATGCCATATTTGTTAAATGAAATGTCACACTTATATAACGTTTGAAATTATAAATTAATGTTTAATGTTATAAATATGATGTTTAATAACATTACGAATTCTAATACTATAATATACACTAATATTTATAATTAATGTTTTATTGAGTATATATATAAGTATTATTATAATAATATTTCTTTTAAGTTAGACTATATTTACTTTTAAATAAAGAAAAGAGTCAAATTACATATTGTTAAAATAATTAGAGCAACTTTTGACTCAAATCTATACTTGATAATAATATGCTAAAACAAAACTTACACCTAACTGGCTAACCAACTCGAATATGGTGTCATTGACCCATGCTGATGTTTTAGTGTAAGGAAAGTGTCACCCTATTTGGGACCATAGGAGAAAGACCATGTGGATGAAATTAATATTTGATTTATGAAGCAAATGGAGGGATCAAATATTTGGTGGTAGATTGATTATCATACACATCACTATTGGTATTCTATGTTGAAAAGTGAAGCGGATTCGTCCATCTGTAAATCTTATCTTTCACGGGCTAAACATGATGAGGTAGGATTTGGAATACCATAAAAGCAAAGATAATTTCCATGATGTGATATCCACCACCCCCTCCCCCACCACCACCACTACCACTTTTTTGGCCCAAGTATCATATGATAGTTACACATTTTCAACTTAGTTTAAACACAATTTTGTGCTAAATTTATCGAATTGTTAAGATTTATGTACAAATTCGCATACAGACGTATGTACAGGAGAACGACAATACTGTCTTACAGCATATTAGTGTGAAATGAGTGGGCGTAGACATAGACATGGGATGAGTGCAAAAATAAAATAAAATAAAACAAAAAAGATGATGCTACAAATTCTGTTTCGGGGAAAGAGAGAAAAAGGTATAGACAAAAAGCGAGACAAAACCAATGAGGTTTGCATTTGGTTAAAAACAAGGCGTGAAAGGGAAGGGCTGGGGCTGGGTGGGCTGCCGAAAGAAAAGAGTCTAATCTAATGGCTTCTTGCGTGATAGAAGCCAGTGAAGACTTTTGTAAAGCTTAAGACAAGAAGAATTTTGTTCTCTGTTCATGAAGATTCAATTGCATGGTTGCAGTGGCAGTGGACACCCCTTTTCATAGCTTTTATTATAAATGAAAAGTCCAATATATTTTTTTTAACTATAGTTTATATATATTATATGTTAAGCATCCGCTTGTTGCATGTATGAAATGGACTACAATGAAGAATCTGAATTCTCTGCCGTCTGACTTGAAGGCTTCTAATACAATCAAAGCAGATCAATGTTTGACTTCAAATGCAGTAAAAGAATGCAATATTCATGTTATAAATAAAAAGAATGTGGTTTAAAATGTCTAGATTCTGTAGAAAAGAAAACTATGTTTCTTTCTGATTTTGTTCAGGAATTGGTGTCATGTCACTGACCTAACAAAAAAGAATTGAATACCTTACCTATAGTTCTTCTGCCATGTGAATTAACTAGTAACAATTAACTCTTTAACTGTGATCTCTATCTTCCTCAGTTGACGAATTCTCAAGCTTTTATTCACGGATTAAATATGCTATAGCATAGATCAGAAGATTGAAGACCGGCAAAATCTGCAAAAATAATAATAGAAAAGAATAATGGAAATGCAAGACAATATTTATAATCTGAATGAATCATCAAATTAATTTCTCAGAAACAGTTAATAAACAAAGTGTGTAATCTTACATTAATTCTGAATGATGCTGATAATGCTAACTCCGGAAGATAACCTTGCAGTCCAATGTTATAAACTGGGTTACCATTAGGATAGTAGAGCCCATAATTTCTCTCCGATACCGGACCAGGTTTTAAATTCTCGTTAAAAAGTGCAAAAACATGTATGTTAATTGGGACTGATGGTTTTCCAGGAGTACCTTGCTTCTGTTCTATTCTCTTCAACAAATTACCATTATACAATCCAGCATTTTCTGGTATAGCTCCAGCCTCATCCACGTCTCCCCTCGATGGCCAGCCTGTCTCCGAAATCCTGACTTCTATATCGGTGTGTCCCATTGCTTTAATTGCTGAATAAACAGCATCAATTTGAGCAAACAACATGTTATCATAATTTAAATTAGTATTAGGATCCGTCATCCCTTGGTTAGGCTGGAAAAGTACATAGTCTAATGGCACCTGATTCGGGTTATCTTTGTATGCAAAATAAGGATATGCATTGATCAGAAAAGGTGACTTGATCTGAGCATGGAAATTGAGAAGGGGTTGAATATATACTGCAAGATCTTGCCGAAATGTTCCCGCTGAAGGAGGATAAGAGTTGCCTAAGATGTCAAGTGAATGTGCCGATGTAACTGTAACTAGCTTATCAAGTCCAAGATCAACAAGTGTTCGATAAATTGCTTGCATTGCTGGGAGGAGATTGGAGTAAAGCTTAGTGTCATTGCTTTTGAATACTTCATTACCAACAGTGATGCAAGTGATTCTGGTTTGCAGAAGATGGGGTTGAAGCCGTTGTTGGACCCAACTTTGTGCCTTGATTGGATCAGTCATGTTTTCAAGATACTCATTTCCAATACCAATTATGAAATCTACATCTGAATTGGAGAATGCAAACAGGACATTAGGATCGGCGTCGTATAGTTTCACTCTACTGATGTTCAGAGATCTTAAGAGGATGGCCACACGAGAGGGAGAGGGCAGATTATTTGCAATCTGACCATAGTTAATTCCAACTCCAAGGCTAAGGATTTCGACGGCTGATTCTGGAACAGAGTTAATGAAAAACAAAAAAATCAAAACTGTGTTAAAAGAATAGTAACTTAAAAAATTGAATTGTTTAAATTCATGATCGAAAAAAATAAGGTTTCTTTGTCTAAATCTTGTTTAGAAAGAGGCAGCAAGAACAAATAATATAAACTATGAATGATGCTACAGAGAATGCTCAAGAAGAACTAGAAGGTCTGTCCGGTTCCTTCAATTTGATAAGAATCCAATTGGATTGCAAGAAAAAAATTCAGTGCATGAAAAGGAAATTTCAAGAAAGCCAGCTGATCAGATCAGATACTGGTAAAAGTAAAAATACAAAGAGCAATATAAATACAAAACAGAGCAGAGAAGATGTTGAACCTGAAAGAGTGAGAAAGAATAGAAAGAATCGAAGGAGGGAGTAGAAACTGGAGCTGCCCATTAGTGATCTGACCTTGGCGAAACCAGGACAGCGTTTGCCGCCTTCACCACAACCACCACCTTGTAAAAACGCACTAATTTATTTCAGGTACGACGTAACTTTTGCCGACAAACGATATCTCTCTCTTCCCTTGTTTATTTAGGCCTCTGTTTT
Organism: Cedrela odorata; assembly: GCA_035584115.1. Lineage (NCBI taxonomy): Eukaryota > Viridiplantae > Streptophyta > Magnoliopsida > Sapindales > Meliaceae > Cedrela > Cedrela odorata. The sequence goes on along the minus strand of JAXCLQ010000005.1, from coordinate 5,056,917 downwards.
CTCTATTACTTACATACCGCACGCTCTGCTTTTGCAAGTTATGACTTGTTTTGGAAGTTGCCTAAATTATTTTATAACTTGTTTGGTGAAGATTTCTGTTTTAAAAAAAATCTTCAATACAAAATTGTTTACGAAAGAATACAGCTTGCACAACAAATACAATATGAAGTTGTATTATTTAAAAATTAAATTATTTGTTTTATCATTCTTATTTTATTTTATTTCATAAAATTTAAGATTGTTGATCAAAATTAGAGATGATAAAGGCTCCAGATGATTTTTCATTTTTTTTTTCGTATTTAATTTGGAGATGTTTTACTACTGTCACTTTAACTAACTGCGAATTACCGACATATTATTTATTTTCCTGGACAGTCCCCCTGCCTTCCTACTAGTTACCAAATTGATATGTGTTCTTACTCCCCGTTCCAATCATAGAAAGTCCAAATTGGATTTGTCCTCCTCCCTCCTTCTAGTTCATGTTATTTTATGTTATTAGTAAGTTATGATGCAATTACAATCACATAATATATATAATACATTTTTTAAACTAAAGTTATTTTTTAAACACGATAATAGTATATTTTTAAGTGATATTTTAAGGTTTTTTATTTTAATATATTTATTGTTGATGCACCAAAAAGTTTTCCTTAGATCATGTGCACCAATAACAATTTTCATCTCATTGCTTGAAAATATGTTCAACCTGCGATCACAACAGAAATCTAATAGGGTAAAAGCCAGTTGTTCTGCGAAAACCCTACAATACTTAAGTTAGAATTTTATTTTATGTTATGAGAGAAAAAGGAGAATGAGAATATAGGTTCTTAATGCCAGTATTTCATGATACATACCTAGTTGTCCTTGGCCTCATTTTATAAATATTCATATCTTTCCACTTTAGTATAATTTTATGGAATCTAGAAATAAGAATCTCATCGTGTGAAAATTATAGAGATTCTATTTGATAGGCATCGGTATTTTAGATTTTATAGAATCTTGAGCCCTTCTTGCAAAATGCATTATTGGACATAGAATCCTTATTATGGAATACTTCCACTAGGTTAAAGATCCTTATTATGGAAGAATCCGTAAGAGTTTGGAAAAGAAGTGAATCCTCCCTTAATATGTAACTGCTAAGAGGTCTCGAAAGTCTTTATTTGAAACTTCTTCGCTTACCCAATATAATCTCCCATGTTGTTTGTCTCAGACTTTTATTAGCTATACCAAAGAACTTTTGAGTTGGCAATCGGGTTGTTGGCCTAAGGCCTTTCATCCGACCTTTCAGTAAGTCTCGGTCCTCGCTTCACATAGGGTCCTTGTTATCCCCTAGTCAGTATCTTTAGGATCGAGTTGAGCCTAGACTCTTTCCTTGTGAAGCTTTAACTTGGGCTTGTAATTTATTGGGCCTTAGTCATACTTTAGGCTCTACACCCAACATTTATCATTTTATTAATTGAATGGTAAAATAGTATAATAAATTATTTTAAATATTATAAATACTTGTCGATGATTGAATTTTTTAACATTATAATATTTATCATTGAATTGAAGAAAATCACATCATGTATGACGTTAAAAATTAAGAATAACACTCAAAGATTGTAGTATATAATTTTAAATTTATTAATATGTGTATTGTTATTTTGATATGTGAAATTTTTTTATAAGGGTCATATTCACTTTCTTGCATCTATATTTATTTTTATAAATTTTTTATGGGTGAAAAAATGGATACCATTAAATTGAAATATAATTTAATCATTTTTTTTAGCTTTTCAAAATATAAATTATAAAGAGTCCTTTCTTACCATATCATTATTTAGATTATATATTTTATCAATAGAACTAGAATCCTCTTACTTTTAATTTGATACAAATTAATAATTAATTATTAATAAAATAAAATATAATGAATAAATTAAGACATACACATTTGGTTATAGTATTCTCCATCAATCAAATCATCTCCATGTCAGCAGAAAAATGATCTACATCAGCACAATATATTTCTCCTCATAAAAAAAATCATCTTTAGAATAAGAGAGGGTTAGATTAGATTATTTATCCTCAAGCATAAAGTATTTTCAGACCGATGACAAATAAAGTTATTCTCGGATCGTACTTTCAAGCACAGTAAGTCACCCTTATCAAAATAAAAGATTCAAAAGACCAAGGACAAATTAGGTTGTCCTCAGGTCATATTCACAAGGAATTATATAGGATTAAGGCATCTTCATAATATTTAGAATTTTTTTAAGATTCCTTGTAAGTCATATTCCTAATCTTACCTAAAGAGAATAAGGAGAGTAAAGTTTTGTGAAACTCTAAGTATGGTATAAATCAGAGTTATATTAGAAGACATTCTTGTAAAGAGTTCAACTCCAATTGCAATAATGAAAAGTTAGAAGCTTATAAATAAAGACTGAAATAGAAGGAAGGGGATTCAAATGTTTTTTTTTTTTAATTCTTGGTTGTTATTTTGTTAAAAAGGGATCAGAAAAGGCATTGAGGCAAAAGTCAAAATCAATGATTCATTTCTTTTATTATTTTTTGGAAACCATACACACTTCCACCCAATTTAAGATAACCCTTTACTAACTTAGACATCGAAAGGTTATCAACGAAACTCCGGCTCCTCTAATCTGTTGATGTCTTGCACGAACTACTAGAATACCAGTGAAGCAGTATAAGTTTATTGCACAATCAATCGACCCGAAGGCTTTCCAAAAACCTAACAACGTGGATTTTAGTAGATTTGTTCCCGCGAAAAAATTAATCATGTGTTGATATTCGATAGGCAAAAATTAGGTATCAACAATACCTATAATAAAAATCTCTTAATATTCGAGCAAATTAGAGGTATCTAATTTTTCATTCAACTTAACAAATTAAATTATACTTATGAATTATCTAAAAGACAAAAGAAAAATATAACCCTAGGATCAAGAAGAAAAAGAAAGAAATAAACAAAAACAGAGAAGTTTGTATGTATTGAGAATAGTAGAGTTATAATGTAATATTTGTACAATACAAATATTACACTATAACTATTAACTCACGTTTTATACCAAAAATGACAATTTGGCCAGATATTTTCGATATTTGATACTATTTGACCAAAAAAAATTATCTGATATATGAAGTTTATTAAATGGTGGTTAGGTTTTGATTTTGAGATTACATAACTGAAATTGATTTCAGTCAGTTATGGTTATTAGTATTGGATATTGGATATCCAACCAAAAAATAAATAATAAGCTATAATACTGTCAGTCACACCTGATCACTATTCTATACTATAAAAAAATTCCCAATTTCCTTTTTTTTTTTCTTTTCGAATTCACTCTTAAGTCTTAACACCATGAAAAGTTAAAGCAATCCATTCTTTTCTATTGCAATTATTTTTAGTTTTTTTTTGTTTTGATAAGCAATTATGTGACTGGGTTTCATAAAAGGAAGAAGAGGTGCAATATCCAATATCTAGACTATTTTTTGGATATTTTGTTGATTTCTGATATTCGATTTGTCAATCAATTTCGGATACAGATACAAACCATGTGTGTGTGTATATATATATATATACACGTATATATTTGTTATAGTTAGGTATTGGATATTGAATATTTCAGTCAGTTTCAGTTTCGAATACCCTAAAATTTGTCAATATCTAATCCCTTACCATTCTTATTCCATACAATCTCATGATTTACTGTGATAGTGAGACTTCCCATTTATGATCATTTTATTCCTTACTTTTTAGTCATTTATTAAGGTTGTACACTACAGCAAGTGCAACAGTGGGGCGAGTAATGGATCTTCATTGACATAGTGTAGTATCTAACTAGTGAATAAACTATGTATTTGGAGTTGATAGAATAGGCATCCATATGTTAGAGTTTAGAGATGCCAATTTTTTATATTACTTGTTAATCCGACACAAATGTTACAGTAAATTTATGAGTTTGAATTAATATAAAATCACATGATTTTCAATGAGTGACACAAAATGACATGATTATGTGTCACACCTATTTCATATTAACTACAAAACCATACTCACGTTTACTATATACAATGCTATTCTTTTATTACACAAAACTTAAATATTTATAGTTAACAAAATTTTTTTTTATTATTATACATACAAATGTATATACATTACAACTCCTTGTAATATAAATAGCTTATTAATTTCATATCCAAAAATATTCATACTAACCTACAAATCTATGCACATTACTTAGTTAGTGAGGTAAACATCTCTGTAAGTAAATCATGCTAGTGTGATATGTTGATGCAGTACAAAATATAAAATCTTAAATAATCCGTACATTTTCAAACTTTTCAATTATATAAAGTTCATTCAAAATACAACATATTCAAAACGGCTTAGTCAATTAGTGTCACTTGCACCCACGGTGACCCGGATTCAAAACGTAATCATGTGTTCTGCATTAAGCGGTCATTCACATTTACATATAACAGAAGCGCACACGGCGCGTTAAATAGAATTCTTACTAGCCTGCAAACCTCGCCTTTAATATAAGGTCTGGCTAGATCAGAATAACATAACTAACGACTAAGCCATAAAATACATTCTTTTTCAAACATATCACACATCGAAAACATTTCATATTTACTTTCTAAATGCGATATTGGCGTAAACATTCAAATTCATAAACATTTCATTAGTCATTTCATAGAATTACCTTGGCGTATCAGCATGTATAAATCACATTTTCATCAAACATTAGATATCGCATAATTTTTCAAACATTAAAATGCATGCACGATTTACTTAAATTTGTTCTCGCTCTTTCCAAGTATGTTCTTATATTAATGTTGCATACCTAAGACAAATTAACACAACCTAATTTAGTTACGCGCCAATTCTTGCTGCTACCTTTCTACAACTTTCATATTTCCAAACTCAACACTTTATAAATTTCTAACATAGACTTATTACCATACTTACACTATTCCATCATCTCATATATACTTATACATATACACATATATATATATATGCATATTATAACAGTTTTCGGAAACAAAACACATTTGGTGTTACATTTTCGAATTCATTAAATGTTGCCATTTCTCCAATTCATTTTCCAACGCTCCCAAATATTTCAAACAAACTCGGCCTACCGAAATTGCCGAGATTCAATTTTACTTCCACAATTACGCCATTCCA
>JAXCLQ010000005.1:5035575-5051617 GCA_035584115.1 Cedrela odorata | reverse complement strand
AATAATAATATCTTATATATGTAATGAATATAATATTGTATTATATATAAATATATATATATATATTAAAGTAATGTGTATATATATATTAATCATTACTATATAAATATATGTATATATATATGTATTAAAGTAATATATATATGTGTGAGTGTGTGTGTGTGTGTGTGTGTGTGTATTAGCATATATATACTTACACTCTCTCTTAATCCAAGATAATCACAAATAGCCACATATGTTGCCTTTGTGCATTTAATGAAATAAAGAGGCAAGTGGGCAAGGTGGTTGGGGATTACGGCTGTGCAGGAATACACTCAAGTGTTAAGTGTCAGTTGCATTGGATACAATGTTAGCCTTCCCAAGTAAGACTTAAAAATGTGAGTCTTCTTAAGTGACACTAGAACAAAACTGAGCGGTCTTCTTCTTCTCCATTATTCTCTATGAAAAAGTTCAGTGAGTGTCATCCTTAGAGAAGCATGGTGAAGATTTGGTTTTGAACCAAAAATACAAGAAAGAAGAATAAAGTAAGAGAGAGAAAGAATGTTTTGGTTTGGTGAAGCTAAAATCGATCTCATAACGAAGTCGGAACCACCGTCACCAACACTGATGAGTAGAAACCTGTAGAGGCGAGTGAAAGAGTTCATTTGCTGTTCCAGATTGTAAAGAAAAGAAGTAAGTTCTTGAACTTTGCATTTATATTTATATTTAAAATTGTTTGAAATACTCAAAACATATATATGTACATGTTTAAATCCAAAGGGTGGCTTTTCCACATGTTCATGTGATGGGCATGGCCTCCCCTGTGGTGGTAACACGCCCAATAATCGATCCCACGTGTCACACTTTCACCATAAATAAAAAACAGAGCATCTGAGATTTTCTTGGTAGCAACGTTTTCCCTTTAGTTTTATGTATGAAAGACTCACTAATAATTTCGGCGTTGCTTCAACTAAGATAACGGTCGAGAAAATATGGCCAATCCGATTTAGTTATTTATACTAAATGCAAACTTTTAAATTACTTTACAATTATTTATTTTAAATGAACATATGTGTGTGTGTGTATATATATATTGAATATATTTTGAAGAGTAATCCCAATATCATGAATTTGGAAATGCATGTGCATATATATATATATATATACACTTTATTTACTCACCGAGTATAGTTGTATACTTACTCTTCACCATTACAATTTTCAAATTAGATATTCTAGTACTTGTCGGACTAGTAATAGCAGTAAAAAGCATTCTGAGCTTAGGGTAGGCTTTCTTATTGACTCACATTTGTAGATTGTCTTACTGGATAAATGCATTTAGATTTTGTAAAGCATTTGTAAACTAAATATTTATATAATGATTATGTTTATTCAACCCGAATAAAAATTATTTTTATATTGATATTTTATTATTTGATTGTATTTTAGATGAATTGATCATTGAATTGATCATGAATGATCAACTTTTTTATGATAATCTCATATATGAAAATTATTGTTTATAAACTATTTTCAGGATTATTGATTAATAGGAAAGCCTTGTCAACTATTTTGATATATTTCAAATATAAAGAATATATTATGAGAGTCTGTAACTATTGTCATGGGTGGACTCTAAGTTTGCAATATGACAATAAATTGATATTTAATATAAATAAATAAAAATAAAAAAATTAAAATTATTTTAATATTTTAATTAAATAACTTTTCGTCAAATAATGTAAAATAAATACATAAATGTGTTTTTTTACAAAACATTTCACAAAATAAAATTATCAAATCTAATGAAAAATATTTATTAAAATAATTGTTTTATCCAAGAAAACAAACCAAACCACCACAATTATAGTAATCTCCGTCACTTTACTGGCAATACTAGAAGATGGAGCAAATAGAATTCAAGAAGTGGGGTTGGTCTGTATTTTATATTTTGCCATAATTCAAAAGAATCAATAAAATTATGGAAACAAAAAGAAAAGAAGAAAAGAAAAATTGGCAATCCATTGATCATATGCAAGTAAAGGAATATAGGAAAAAAATATACATGTAACACTGAAACCAGTCGCTGCTCATTAAAGTGCTTATATATAGTAACACTTTTACACTAAATAGGTCTATAATTTGTATACAATATAATACTTGCTTACATTGTTACCACTACCAAAAGCAACACTGAAACTAGACTAGTTCAACCCTGTAAATCTTAAATCATATTCTATTTATTAATTAGAACATTTGCTAATGAGTTGTATAATAATAATAATAATAATAATAATACATTATTACAGCTCTCTAATGTGTTGGTGACTAATTTTGGAAATTATTAAACTAAGTATTTCAATTAACTGATGCATTAACATGGCGCACATGTAACATGATCATGAAAGTTAAAGCTCTGCTGCCATTGTCCCCTGCACATAAATACAGCAATACATCAATCACATGATATAAAGAGGGGAGCAAACTATAAACCCACCAAACTGAAAATAATATTGAATTATAATAAATGCTTACTGACCAATGAAAAGAAAATTGCTAAATCTTAATAATGAGATCGAAAACGTATATATAACATTAAATATTATACTTGTTAAATGAAATATCACACTTATATAATTAATTAAATTATAAATTAATGTTTAATGCTATAAATATGATGTTTGATAATGTTGCTGTTGGACCTAGACATGAATCCCATTGGACCGTCCTTAATGAGCTCATTCGAATATTCTTCAATCCATAGAAGGATGACAACTTAGTAATTATTTTTCTAGATGAATAAACGTGGTGGGGCTTACGACAGTTTTTTTTTTTTTTTTTTTTTTAAATTTTGGATAACCATTAAAATATCAAATTCTAATAGTCTTTTATTTACTTATAAATAGAGAAAAGTAAAATGAAAATAACTAATGAGAAGTACTTCAAAAAACATTTAAAAATTAATTTTCATAATAAATTTAAATAAATATTATTAAAATACTGTTCAAATATTTAGATTTAGATAAAGTGATATCTACTCCTTATTATTAGAAGAGTCAAATTTTAATAAGGAGGATTGTGAAAATAATAGAGCAATTCTTGACTCAGAATCTCGATTATAATATGGTACTAGAAAAAACGCCTACTTAATCATCTCAACTAAGGTTTAATGAAAGGAAAGTGTCAACCTATTAGGGACCCTAGGAGAAGACCATCTTTATGAAATTAATAATTGATTATGAAGCAAATGGTGGGATCAATTAGGTATCAGATCACGTTACTATTCGTATTCTATGTTGACAATTGAAGTGGATTCGTCTATCTGTAAATCTTATCCTATGTGGGCTAAACTTGCTGAGGTAGAATTTGGAATACCATAAAAGCAAAGACAATTTTCAAGATGTTGATATCCACCACCCCCTCCCCAACCCACCACCACCTCTTCTGCTCAAATATCATATGATAGTTTACACATTCTCAACTTAATTTAAACACAATTTTGTGCTAAATTTACGAAATTGCTAAGAGTTAAGTACAAATTCGCATTCAGACGTTTGCACGGGAGAACGTCTCTTGTAGTGTAGCCCATTAAGGTGAAATGAGTGAAAATAGATATAGACGTGGGATGAGTGCAACAACAGGGTGATGCTACAAATTCTGTTTTGGGGAAAGAGATAAAAGGGTATAGACAAAAAGCCAGCGGAGTTTAGAGCCAACGACAAAAACAATGGAGTTTGCATTTGGGAAAAATGTGGTGTGAAAGGGAAGGGCTGGGCTGGGCTGGCTGGCTGCCGGAAGAAAGAAGGAGTCTAATCTAATGGCTTCTTGTGTGATAGAAGCCAATTTGGACTTTTGTAAAGCTTAAGACAAGAATTTTGTTCTCTGTTCTTGAAGATTCAAATGCGCAAGTGGACACCCTTGTGCAAGATTTTTTATTTTTATTTTTTAAATATATATATATATATATATGTATATATTATATGTTGAGCATCCACTTGGTGCATGTATGAAATGGACTACAATGACTTTGAACGAAAGAATCTGAATTCTCTGCCGACTGATTTGAAGGCCTCAAATACAATCAAAGTGTGTGGCAAATTATAGAATTGACTTCAAATGAAGCAAAAGCATACAAAATTCGTGTTAAAGATGAAAATAATGTGGTCTAAAATGTCTAGCTTCTGTGAAAAAGAAAAAACCATACTTCTTTCTAATTTTGTTCAGAAACTGGTGTCATGTCACTGATCTAACAAAAAAGAATTGAATACCTTACCTATAGCTCCACTGCGATGTGAATAACTAGCAACAATTTACTGTTTTAACTGTGATCTCTATCTGCCTCAGTTGACCAATTCTCAAGCTTTTATGCACAGATTAAATATGCGATAGCATATATCAGAAGATTGAAGACAGGCAAAATCTGAAAAAAAAAAAAATTCAAGACCATATTTACAATCTGAATGAATCATGAAATTAATTCCTCAGGAACAGAAATAAATAAAGAAAATGAGTGTGATCTTACATTAATTCTGGATGATGCTGATAAAGCTAACTCTGGAAGATAACCTTGTAATCCAATGTTATAAACTGGGTTACCATTCGGATAGTAGAGCCCATAATTTCTCTCCGATGTCGGACCAGGTTTTAAATTCTCATTAAAAAGGGCAAAAACATATATGTCAATCGGGACAGATGGTTTTCCAGGAGTACCTTGCTTCTGTTCTATTCTCTTCAACAAATTACCATTATACAATCCTGCATTTTCTGGTGTAGCTCCAGCCTCATCTGCTTCGCCCCTCGATGGCCAGCCTGTCTCTGAAATCCTGACTTCTACATCGGTGTGTCCCATTGCTTTAATTGCTGAATAAACAGCATCAATTTGAGCAAATAACATGTTATCGTAATTCAAATTAGTATTAGGATCTGTCATCCCTTGGTTAGACTGGAAAAGCACATAGTCTAACGGCACCTGATTCGGGCTATCCTTGTATGCAAAATAAGGATATGCATTAATCAAAAAAGGTGACTTGATCTGAGCATGAAAATTGAGAAGAGGTTGAATATATACTGCAAGATCTTGCCGAAAAGTTCCAGCTGAAGGAGGGTAAGAGTTTCCTAAGATGTCAAGTGAATGTGCCGACGTAACCGTAACTTGTTTATCAAGTCCAAGATCAACAAGTGTTCGATAAACTGTTTGCATTGCTGGGAGGAGATTAGAGTAAAGCTTAGTGTCGTTGCTTTTGAATATTTCATTCCCAACAGTGATGCAAGTGATTCTGGTTTGAGGAAGATGGGGTTGAAGCCACTGTTGGATCCAACTTTGTGCCTTGATTGGATCAGTCATGTTTTCAAGATACTCATTTCCAAGACCAATAATGAAATCTACATCTGAATTGGAGAATGCTAAGAGGACATTAGGATCAGCGTCGTATAGTTTCACTCTACTAATGTTCAGAGATCTTAGGAGGACAGCGACACGAGAGGGAGACGGCAGATTATTTGCTATCTGACCATAGTTGATTCCAACTCCAAGGCTAAGGATTTGGACTGCTGATCCTGAAACTTAGTACAAAACAGAGTTAATGAAACCAAAAAAAACATAACTATGTTAAACAATTTATTAAATAATTTAAAAAGTAACATAAAAAATTGAATCGTTTACAATCATGATCGAAAAAGAAATGGTTTACTTGTCTGAATCTTGTTTAGAAACGACAATAAGAATTAAATAATACAAACTATGCGTGATGCTACAGAGAATGCTCAAGAACTAGAAGCTCTGTCCGATTCCTGCCATTTGATAAGAATCTAATTGGGTTGAAAGAAAAAGGTTAAGTCTATGAAAAGGAAATTTCAAGAAAGCAAAACTGATCAGATCAGATATTTGTAAAACTCAAAATACAAATAGCAATAAAAATACAGAACAGAGCAGAGAAGATGTTGAACCTGATAGAGTGAGAAAGAATAGAAAGAATCTAAGAAAGAGGGAGCAGGAGCTGGAGCTGCCCATTAGTAATCTGATCTTAGCGTAACCAGCATTTGCCGCAGCCACCACCTTGAAACTCACTAATTTATTTCAGAGACGACGTTTTCTTTGCCCAAGTAACAATATCTCTCTCTTCTCTTTCGTTATATAGGCCTCTGTTTTCTCTATTACATTCGCACGCTCTGTTTTTATTAGTTTTCACTCGTTTTGGGAGCTGCCTAAAATGATTTCTAACTTGTCTAAAGAAGATTTCCTTTTATTTTTTTTCTAATAAATAAAAAATATTTTTATTTTAGAAAATAAATTATTTATGAGCGCGTATGTAGTCGAGTAATATGAAACGCGTAACTTGTTTTTATCATTAATTATTTTGATTTATTTTATTTAATATATATATTGGATATGACAAGGCTCCTGCTGATTTTTCATTTATTTAATTTGGAGAAGTTTGCTTGCACGTATAACGTATTGTATTGACTATTGTTACTTTAACTAACCGGGAATTACCAACATATTATTTATTTTCCAAGACTTCCCCTGGCCCTGCCTTCTTACGAGTTACCAATTTGATAAAAGTGTTCATAATAAAATACGTATATATGTATATATATATAATACATTTCTTTTACCAATGTTATTTTTAGAACATAATAATAGTTGTCATTGTCAATTTTTTTCATTTTAAATTATTTGGTCTTCTATTAATTTAGAAGAAAAGGAAATAAAAAGAAGACAACTGCTTATATATTGAGAATAATACAACTATAGTGTAACGTTTGCACTGTACAAATGGTACACTTTAATTATTAGGTTACATTCCACACAATCTAATAGTTTTGTGAAAATTAGACTTTCCATTTTCTAAAATTTTGTTTTTATTCCTACCTTATTTGTTGTATTTAAACACTACAACAAGGTCTATCCTATACTTCTGTAGCATAAGTCAAATTGAGGTTTATAATGCGTAAATCAAAGAAAGGAATATTCCATTAGCCATGCCTAACTATAAAAATTAAAATTAATCACGATTCCAAATTCTTAATAGAATTTTCTCTTTACCAAACCATAATTGACTCTGTAGAATTCCACCACGTGGCAAGCACTAACAGGTGATTGGATTGAATGAAATAAATAATTTAAAAAAAAGAAAGAAAGAAAAAAAAGCAACTTAATACAAAACCAAAATTTTAATTAATAAATAAATAATGAATTCGCTGACTCGATTCTTGGCCGAACGTACGTGTTAGCCACCGTCCATCGGGCGGCTTACTATCTCGCATCAAGGAAATCGGCGTAGACACCTCTGCTCCTGCACGTGTGTCATGTTCCTTATCTATTTCATCTTCTTGGTACTCGACTGGACATTCCGTTTTTACTAAAATGCCCTTCTTATCAAAGTTTCAATTCCTTTTTGACCTATTATTTATAAATCTTGATCAAGTAATCAAATTGATTTGTGATAATTTTTTTTAACGAAAGTAGAGATTTTAAGTTAAAAATGACCAATTCAATTTTGAATATCTCTTTTAAAAATTAATCTTTAAAAATAGGAAAAAAAAATTATATATATTTAAATAGATAGAATTCATTTAAAAAAAAACATTATTATTATTAAATAATAAAAGGGTTAGATTTTCATAAAACTTATCTGTGACAAACCATGATTTGATAAACTATTAGTAACCCACGTCAGCTAGAAAATAGATTGATATTTGTGTATTAACAAAAATAAAAATAAAAATTTAAGTAAGATACTTAATATAACTTTAACATCGCAAATTTTGATTTTTGGATTGTTGATTTTTCATTAAAATTATTTCCTATCATTATGACAGAGTTGATCCAACAAGTTAATTATGACTTGTTTCATTATTATTCTTCGTGTTTACCCTGATAAAAAGTGTTACTAATCATAATAAAAGCACCTTCTTTTATCTTCTTATCATCTTAATTAGAGGAAAAATACTATTATACATTTCCGTGCTTTACATCTTCAAAGTAAAATTTAAAATTTAAAATTTAAAATTTAAAATAATTAACTTAAAATTTGAAACAATTAACATAACAAATTTAAAATATAAAAAAGTAAAAATTAAAATAATTAATTAAAATTTGAAATATATTGTTAAAAAATTTAAAGTACAAATAAAAAATTTAAAACGATTTATATAAGAGTTAAAAATTTTAAATATAAAAAATATTATAAATAATATTATAATTAATAATAAATTATGCAGTTATATTTTATATTTTAAATTTATATTTTAAAATATAAAATTAATTTATAAATTTTATTAAAATATAATTTAAATTATTAATTAAATTACGTATTAATATAACTACCAATCTAAAAATATAAACTAAGGATAAAAAAATTTAATGATCCGCGCTATTTGGTCCCCTTTTCGTCTCCCGAAAAGCTGATTGGGTGCCATTCTTTTTTTTCCTTTGGAACGTTTATAAAAACATACAAATCTACGAGAATCGCCAACTAATAAATTGCTGATATATATATATATATATATACATATTATATAACAAACCAAGTGGAAAAATGATGAGGCATCTTGCATTTCATTGCTTCAATGCTTTGCATGTCCCACTCCCACACTGTCAATAGGTATTATTCTTGAATAAGGCAATATTTCAAAGAAGATGAGCCCAATTTTCTTTTCATTTTTGTTTTCTTCATCTGATTGTCAACTATAGGATGGTTGTTATACAAGTTATTAGTGGTCTAATTATTCACACACTCCAACTAATTTCTATATTTAATTAAATATATACGCGATTAATTGATGTCCCGTCATTGATTTATTTGGTAGAAGGAATCTAATGACTGGATGATTACGAGGCAGCTTACTTTTACATATCTCTATCTATTTGATGTTGGTGGTTCGACTCATTATTACAAAAAGTAATAAGCTTGCAGTCTAAATATGTGACTAATTAAATCCGTGTTCCCATATATGCCACGAGTTTCTATACCTACTTTCATAAATTTTCATACATTTTTTTTTAAAAAAAAAGCTAAATAAATGTATTTCAGATCGAGAATAATTGTGTTTGTATAAAGTCTAACCAAAAATAAATTAAGATTTAATTTGGTATTACTAATGTTATGGGATGAGAGTTATAAATATTAGATATTAAGAAAAAAAAATGAGTGTCTTGTTAAAAATAAGTGTTGTCAAATATTTTTTAACTTAATTTTAAAATATAACAGAACTATCATAATTATCAAAATTTAAGAAAAGTTTAGAATTAACTTATAATATAATATAAGCAAATAATGAAAAATAATTTCTCCAATAATTAATTATGGAACTAAAGTTGTTCGTTGGCATTCCCTAAAACAAAGCAAGCAAGATATCCTATTATTATTACAATATACGTACAAGTAAGAGAATGAGACCAAATTATTAGGTTGCTACTTTGAAATAAAAGTACCAATTACTACAAACACAATCTAAATTGTATTATGAAATTAATTAATCAACTTGATTTTGGGCAGGTAGTGTGCTTGTCCTTTTCCATGCATAAAGATACATAAAGTTGATAGTCCATCCCGGAGGGAAATAACATATGGACTGACTTTCAAAGTAATATATATACCAGTTCTGTTGTTTTCTATTGTGTAGTGTTCTTTTTAGTAAGCAATGACAATGCCAATAAGGTGCAAATATTGATTTAGTCTTTTTCCATACGTCTTCTGGTTTAGAAAAAATGGATGAAGATTCTTGTACTTTTTGACAGCTAATGGCATTTCCCCTTTAACAATCCTTGATCTCTTTGTCCTCTGTAAATGCCAAATGCCTACTACTTATATATATATATATATATATATATATGGTCATTGGTCAATGCCACTTCCACCCACGCCAACTTCAATCTAAAATTTAACGTATTTTTAAAATAAATATAATACTACCAAAAAATAGTTTAAAAGAAAATAATCAGACGACTCCTAAGATGATGCTGATCAAACCCCACCAATCACAGCCATCAAATAATACTTAAAAGGCCGCCAAATACAGCAAACAGTGTTAGAAATGAGCTGGAAATCAAGGACATGGAGCATGACAGGAAGGAGGAAGGTGACTCGCCAGCAGGGTCTGCACTGATAGTGAAGAGCAGCTTTGCACTGGATGGTCATATGGACATTGCAGAATATGTTAACAACTACAGCAGCAGCAGGAATGAAGAAGAAATTTTACCTTTTCTGTTATAACTTTTCTGAATCAATGGCTGTGATTTGATCGACCATACACCTGTACATTTTTTATTTTAGCTAGGTCACTTGCTTTCCTATTAATGTTCCCTATATGTAGAAATCCATTCCTCATTCTTGAATTATCTGAGCAATTTTGCAGTGAAGTCAATAAGAGAAGTTTTCCTACATTTCTGTGTTCCTCAAACATTACTTTTCTAGTAACAGTGCACTCAACTATTGTTAAATCTACCATCGTCCACCGTGCCTTGCACCGGTTGCACTACACCATCACCACTAATAGACCCTCCGTTACTGTGAATTCCAGATTTCACCAACTCTAATTTACTTCCGACCACCGTTTGCCAGAAACTTCATGGATTGAGAAATTCCTTTCACGCTTTTGAATAAAGTAAAAATAATCATGAATAAATGAATATTTACCATTCTGTCTTTATATATATATATATATATATAAATAAATAACATTTTAATTTGAACCTTCATAAAAAAGAGAGAAAAAAAAAGTGTTACACTAGATTTTTTTCACCCTCTTTGTTGATAATGAGTCTTAGAAGGTTTTTGGACCGAGTTTAATTCTTAAAAAAAAAAAAAAACAACAACAAAATTATCGGATAAAAAAATAAGAGAGATGTGATCTAGGAGAAAGAAAAATTTTAAATGTTGCCTTAGAAAGAACAACACACAATGCTATAAGATTTTGTCGACAAAGATGATAGAAATTTTTACTAATTGAAAAGATTTCCTTGATAAAGAATGGTAGGAATGATTCACTGCTTAATGAAAGGAAGCAGAGCACCGACTCTCATGAAAGTCACCCAAACAAGCTTGGTTAACTTATCAGCTGAAATAGTCAGTTAGAGTTCGTTAGAAAAGTTGTTATTAGCATAGTTAGCTACAACTGTCATCTTTCAGATTATTCATCAGTAGTTGTAGCTAAATCAACAATGCATATAAATGTAATTGTACTCTATTTCATTTTCTCGGTTTTTTGATTTTTTCTCTGCAACCAAACAATACATTTCAGCAGCTAAAATCTTGATTTGGTATCAGAGCCATGGAAATTGCGAATGCTAATATTTCTTACTCGAATCTTCCACCACAACCTTCTTTCTCTTTTGTAGTTCCCATCAAACTAGATGGAACTAACTACTTTGCTTGGAAATCCCAAGTTTTACCATCAATCAGAGGTAACAACTTAGAAGATTATATTAATGGTGTAAAGACAAGTCCTGACTCGTTTCTACTAGATGAAAGTCAAGATCTCTTTGTAGAAAATCCAGAATTCGTGGTTTGGAGAAAACAAGATTAGTTGCTACTTGGCTGGTTACTCTAATCAATGAATGAATAGTTCTTGGTTTGATAATTGTATGCAAATTAGTTTTTGAAGTCTGGCAAGCTTTAAAGAAGCAGTTTGGATCTCAGTCTAAAGTCAAAATTCTTCAACTCAAATTTCAATTACATGCAACCAAAAAAGATTCATCTTCAATATCTGAATATTTTCTAAAAATGAAAAATATCTTAGACAATCTTGTAGCAGCTGGAAACTCAATCTCAGATGATGACTTTGTTCTACATTTGCTTACTAGACTTGACCCTGAATATAACTCAGTTGTGGTTCATATAACTGGAAGAGGAGATACTATGGAAATCCATGAAATATACTCGGTGCTACTTACACATAAAAGTAGACTGGAGCAGCAAAGTCTTTCTCAAATAAATAACATGCATGGAAATTTCTCAATTAACTTTTCTCAAACTAAGTAAAATCAAAGAAAATGAGATGGCAACTGAGGCTTCAATCAAGGTTACAATTTTTCTAATTCTAGTTTTTCAGGAAATGAAAGAGGAAGAATTAATAATGGTGAAAGATTAAACCAAGGTGGAAGAGTTGGTTTTGGAGGCAGAAGTAATAATAGACCTGTTTGTCAAATATGCTTTAAAATTGGTCATCTTACAGCTGTGTGCTATCATAGATTCAATAGAGATTACATACCACAACAGCCATAACAACAATCTTATCAGTAGCCTTGTCAACAACATTATCAGAAGAATCAAAATTCGGGAATTACACAAGGTTAGGCACAAACAAACAAAGCATCAATAAGTTATTGACGAGGAATGATATCTTGACAGTAGTACCACACATCACTTGACAAACAATGCAATAACCTTAATAATGCCTATGAATTTACAGGTAATAATAAATTAATTATTGGAAATGGCTTAGGTTTACAAATTACTCATATTGGCTATGCTACTTTAATTTCTAAACATCACAATCCTTCATTTTCTTCTCAGAAACTCATCTTAAACAACATGCTTTGTGTTCCACAACTCACCAAAAATTTGATTAGTATTTCTAAACTAACTGTTGATAATAACTTGTTTGTTAAATTTCATAATCTGTTCTATATAATCAAAGACAAAAAGAAGAACACAACACTGATAAGGGGTATGGCTATGAAAAATCTCTATAAACTTCTTCTTGATACAAACTCTACCACAGAAAATCATATACCTAAGTCCATGTCTATGTTTTCATTTTGTCCAGAGATCATTTTACATGTTGATTCATTTATTGATGCCTTAATGTCTTTCTCAAAGTTTGAATGTAATAAATAGGTGTCAAAAACTCCTTTTGCTAGAATAGCAAACAAAAATAGTCCATCAATGAGGTTGTTTCACCTACTTCTTAGCATTGAGTTTGTTTCTTCTGCTTCTAGTCTGCATTTGTCTCAGGTCAAATACATCAATGACTTGTTACTACAAGCTAACATGTCTTGCTGTAAAGGTAGTGACATATTAATGAACTCTAGTTAGAAATTATTCAAGGGTGATGTGGAGTCTTTCTCGGATCCAACACTTTATCGAAGCACAATTGGTGGACTACAATATGTCACTCTCACTCGACTTGACATTGCATTGCTGTAGACAAACTTAGTCAACTCTTATCATGTCCTACTCTTCTCCATTGGCAAGCTTGCAAGAAAATATTAAGATACTTGTAGGCAACCTCTTCTTTAGGCTTACAATTTAATGCAGGTGGCAGATTTGAATGAACAACATTCTTATATGCTGATTGGAGATCTAATTTGGATGATAGAAAAAGCATAGGTGCTTACTGTGTTTATCTTGGTGATCATTTAGTGTCATGTTTATCCAAAAAGCAACATATTGTTGCTCGATCAAGTACAAAATTAGAATATCGAGCCCTTGCATTTGCTTTTGCTGAGTTAACTTGGATACAATCTCTACTTATTGAACTTAACTTGAAGCCCTCCTCTTCACCAATCATTTGGTGTGACAATATCAGTGCATCAATTTTAGTTTAGAATCTTATGTTTCATGCTTATACAAAAGAACATTGAACTTGA
Source organism: Cedrela odorata (assembly GCA_035584115.1). Lineage (NCBI taxonomy): Eukaryota > Viridiplantae > Streptophyta > Magnoliopsida > Sapindales > Meliaceae > Cedrela > Cedrela odorata. The sequence continues at coordinate 5,038,044 of JAXCLQ010000005.1, read as the reverse complement.
CATACATTTCATTAGAGATAAAGTGCTTAACAAGGAGTTGGAAATCAGATACATCCCAAGTGCTAATCAGGTAACTGATGTTCTTACAAAGCCAATATCCTATTCCTAGTTTGTTGCATTGTTCCAAGCTCAATATTTGTCCTAGACCCTTGAACTTGAGGGGGGATGAAAGGAAGTAGAACATTGATTATGATGAAAGTCACCCAAACAAGCCTGGTTAATTTATCAGCTAGATTAGTCAGTTAAAGTTCATTCGAGAAGTTGTTATTAGCATAGTTAGCTACAACTGTCATCTTCCAAATTATTCATCAATAGTTGATAGCTAAATCAATAATGTATAAAAATGTAATTGTACTCTATTTGGAAGTAAGAAGAATTAATAATAAAATTTTAAAGTTTTTTCTTTTTATTTTCTCGATTTTCTGGTTTTTTCTTTACAACCAAATAATATATTTCAACAGCTAAAATCTTGATTCTCAAAGTTTTTCAAAGTTAAAAAAAAATGATAGGAACATTTCATTCTTATAAAAGATTTACTGCTTTTCGAGTGCACAAAAATTCCCTAGCCAATTTAATGAAATATGATAAGAATCATATAAATATACTGAAGGTTCTTTTCAATATCTAAGATGAGATTTATTATTTGATTTATATATTAATAATCAATTTGATTATTATTTTATTATTTGATATAGTAGAAGTTGATATTAAACTACAATTCCAAATTTTTTTAGTTGTAAATTTTTCATGTAAAAACTAATTTTTTTTGTAATTATTTGATTGATTATTTTTATGATATTTTATTATTTATTATAGTATATAATTTTATTTGTCGTCACCACTATCTTTTTCTTTGTGTTAATACTTAAAAGCAATGTAAAGGTGTTTAATGCTTTGCCGCAAGGTGGGTATGTGAAAATAAAATAAAGCTACTTGGGTATGCAATGCTATGTAATATTTGTTATTGACTTATTGGTCTAATAGTTAAAAAATAAAAAGCCCAAAATATTTCTCTATGGGTTTATAAGGTTAGTGTAAGGGTGTTAATACTTAATAGCACCGCTCAATAAAAAGACATAAAGGTATAATAATAATAATATTTTACATAATATTTAAATTTTATAAATTAATTAACCAATAATATTATGGATTGTATTATAAATTATAAATATTTATAATCTAATTAATAAATATCACATCAATTAGAATAATACAAAATTTTAAAATATAACTTCAGCAATAAAATAGTACTTGAAAAAATAACATATTTTTATTAGGATGGTGATATTTCTTCGATATATCGTGTAATAATACCCACTCATTAACAAACCCATTGAAAACTTGAAATTACAATACTTTATAAATTAACCCCATATAACACTAAACTTAACTCTCTCTCTAATATTTTTTTTCTTTTATTTATATTTGTTTAGATGTTGTTTACCACTATTTCTTACATACAAACGTTTGTTAACCCTTTTTTTAAATAAGAAAATTATAAAAATTTGTGTAAAATTTATTATTTTTCTTAAATCTTTTTTACAAAATCTTTTTCCTCTATCATAAATATAATATATAACCAATAAAGATATTTTAATTTAAGTAATTTAAGAAGCATATAAAAATGGTTTACTAGAAATAAAAGTGTTGATGCAGCAAAATTCTCCTTAGAATTCCGTGCACTAGACTTGTCTTATTTGCTTTTTGGATTGGTGTTCTACCTAAAATTAGAAATGACATTAGGGGTAAAGCCGGTGATCTAGCAAAAATCCTTTGATATTTAAGTTATAATTTTTTTTTGTGAGCGTTTGAGAGAAAATAATTGCAGTAATTTGATAGCTAGAACTTAGTGTATTATATCTCTCATACCTAGTTGTCTTCTGTTTACCTTTTATAGGCTGTTTCATTTAACTACCATCATGTCTCCCAAGTTCGTTATTATTCTAAGAAATCATGGAATCATGATCGCAAATTTATTGGTATTTTAAAGAATCATTAGATTATGATACTAAATTCATCGATTTTTCGGAGATCACTAGATCATAAGCCTTATTTGTAGAATACAACCATCAGGCTATAAATCCTCTCTTATATTTGGAAACATTCGAGAAGCTTGGACTTTTCAACTGCTTAAAATAATTGTTGATGAGAGGTCTTAGAATCTTACATTTCATGTGAGATCTTCTTCTTCAATAAAAATGGCAACGAGTTCTAATGATTTACCCGATGCCCTTATCATGTTATACTTAAGACATTTATTAGGAAAAAAGGTCTTAGGTTTTTATGTTTATGTAACACTTGTGTTTTCTTTTGTAGATGTATAAGTTTATTTTCATAAGTTTGGAATATGTAGTAGACATGAAGGGCAGAAATGAGAATTTTTATAGTTAATAAGGTTATTTTGGAATTTTGGATTATGAATTAAAATATAATCTAAGTGGGCTAATAATATATGTATATATATATGTT
>JAXCLQ010000005.1:5001238-5016900 GCA_035584115.1 Cedrela odorata | reverse complement strand
CCGATGACACAGCAGCAACTAGATCACCACCTGGAGAGGATGGGTATTGATTTAATTCCGCTTGCATAACCATTAACTAATTTTCATCATTTAGGGCTTCTTCTACTTGTTTTGGCTCAATTTAAGAGACAATGCTAGGTTTTCAACTTCATCTAGATTTTTATTCATTTCTCTTTCTCTTCTTCTAATTTTAACTCCTCATGAGGAATCTTTTATTATTAATTTTTTTAGATGACTAGAAGTATATTTCCATGCTTTAGGAAGCTCATTAGTGATTTGCTCTTCTTCTACAATTTCATTTTGTTTTTCTAAAGATGTATCATTCAAGTTCAAGTTCAAGTTCAAGTTTTCTAAGTTTTCAATGACTTATAATTCCTTCTTCTTTTCTTTAACAATTAATTTAGCCAAGTCATGATCAAATTCATCGAAGGTTATATGCACGCTTTCTTCCACGACTTGAGTTCTCCTATTAAAAATTCTATAGGCTTTGCTTTTAAAGGAGTAGCCTAGAAATATTCCTAGATCGGATTTTAGCTTAAATTTTCCTAGGTTGTCCTTGGTATTAAGAATATAACAATTGCATCCAAATACTCTAAAGTATTTAATTTTGGGTTTACTTTGAAAGATTAGCTCATATAGAGTTTTGTTCAATATTTTTCTAATTAGAACCCTATTTGTTATGTGACAAGCGGTGTTAATAGTCTCAACTCAAAAGTATTCGGGTAGATTATATTCATTTAGTATTGTTCTATCCATTTCTTGTAATGTTATATTCTTTCTTTCAGCAACTCTATTTTAATGTGAGGTTCTTGGTGCAGAAAAATTATGAGAATATCCATTCTCATTACATAGATTTTCAAAGTCTTTGTTTACAAACTCCCCACATTAATAACTCATAATCTTTATAATTTTATAACTTATTATTTTAAATCTTCTTTAAAAATTTTTCAAATATGTTGCTTTTGCCATCTAAGAAAAATACCCACGTGGATTTAGAATAATCATCAATAATTACATATGTATAAAGTTTTTCTCCTAAGGATGCTACCATATTTGGTCCAAAAAGATCCATATGTAATAGTTATAACGGTCTAGTTGTGGAAACTAAGTTTTTTGGTTTGAAAGAAGTCTTAACTTGTTTTTATAGTTGGCAAGGACTACATACTTTATCTTTTGTGAATTTTAAATTTGGGAGATCTCTTAACAAGCCTTGTTTAGCAAGTTTTCTCAAAAGTTCCATACTATAATGTCCTAATCTTCTATGCCACATCCATAAATCATAACAAAGAACTTGCAAGCAAATGTCATTCATTTCATTCAAGTTTTCTAATTCTATGATATATACATCATTGCTCCTAGGTGCATAAAATAACTTATTAGCATGCTATCTAACACTTCACAACCATTCTTAAGAAACACAACTTTATATCTATAATCACACAATTGGCTAATGCTAAGCAAATTATACTTAAGACCTTCAACATACAAAACATCTTTAATTGAAATTGAATCAATACTGATGGTACTAATACCTTTCACCTTGCCTCGGCTATTGTCTCCAAAAATTATGTCTTTTTGTTCTTCTTTCTTTAGATTGAGAAATAGCCTTTTCTTTTCCATAATGTGTCTTGAGCAACCGCTATCAAGAAACCACTTCTTTTTGTACTTGTTGCTCTTCACATGCGGTACCTACAAAATAGACAATTTTATTTTGGTACCTAAGTGACTTTGGGTCCACAAGTATTAGTTCTACCCTTGAAAATCTTGGCCATCTTAGCATGCATAATCTCCTTAAGTTTTGTTCTCTTAGGTACCTACATCATCTTAAGTCCATTATACTTATTCGTCTTATGTAGACATGTGTTGCTATAATGGCCTTTCCTATTGCAATAATAACAAGTAATGGATGGTGTTACTTGTTGTTTAGATTTTATAAAATGGTTTGCTAGGCCTTTTGTTTGATCCCTTGTTTATAGCCAAGTCCGGCTTTATCAAATAGCCTTTGACTACCCAAGAGTTTGTCTAATGTTTCTTTTCCTTGTGTGAATTTTGCTAACTTATTTTTAAGCGAGATTATTTCATCTTTCAATTTGTTACATTCCTTAGACATGCTAAAATCATTTTTACGCTCAAGTTCACTAACTCTTAATTTTAATGAATCGTTTTCTTTTAACGTTAAGGAATTTATTTTCTTTAACTCTTTATGCCTAAAATATAATTTCTAAAAATCATTCCTAAGTTCTTCGTATAAAGCATACAAGTCATCTTCTAGTTGGTCATCATTATCACTACTGTCATACCCCGAACCTGTGGTCCACCCGTGACAATCACCATAGACCCTCATGATACACCCTATACACCCACAATGTATCAAGAAAACCTGTAAAGCTTTCTTTTCAATTTTCAAAACCTGAAAACAGTTTATAACATAGAAATTTCCCTCCATGGGATTATCATCAAAGAATTGATATCTGTGATCAATTCACCCACAATGCATAACAAATAATATAATATTATTTTCATTCAGATTGAACAAACATAATCATTTACATAAATATTTTGTTTACAATTTCATTATAAAATCAAATGACTTTATCTAGTTGGACATAATACATATGTAAGTTAAGATGATGACCTACCAGAGCGTCGAATGCTCTCTACGGCTACCAATAGCCCGGCGAGAACTAAAGCACCTATCCTGAAAGCTGAAATGATGAGAAGTGAGTATACAACTATATTCAGTGAGTAAATAAAGTACGTACATATATATATTCATACATGCACACACACATTTTCAAATCATGATATTGGGATTTCCATTCAACGCATATTCAAAATATATATATATATATATATATATACACACATGTTCATTTAAATCAAATAATTATAAAATGAATTATAAGTCTGCATTCAGTTTTTAAATAAACAACCGAGTTGGCCATACTTTCTCACCCGCTACCTTGACCGAGGTAACGTGAAAAACTATTAGTGAATCTTTCATGCATTAAATCCATATGCAATGAATACTTTTAAAACAGAAAATTATTTCTCAAGCATTGTAAAATCATTTATTTCATATAAAATATGCATTTATAAAATTAACCTCTCATCTCACTAATGTTGGCCCCAAGTAGTCACTTGGTGACAAAGTGACTGTCCTCGTCATATCCATCAAATCCATAAGATCCCTATCAAGCCGCAACGAGTTTTCATATGGTCTCTATAACAACACATACGTGCTTAGCATACAATGGACTTACTATGGCTTTTTCCCCTTATACCAGCCTCACTGCAACTCCACTCACCTATGCGGCCTCTCAATAGGTTCGTCCATCAGCTACCTCCCTGTATATACAATAAATAAACATGCTCACTGGCCATACAATAATATCTGGCCTTAACGGCCTCAGCACCGATATACATGCACAATTTAAAATAATTCATTTCCAAATAATGATTATAAATCACATGACTACATCAAGCCTCCCTGACCGTTCAGCGTGTATATCCAAACAATTTCAAACCGCAAACCAATTAACACATTATCCCAATATCAAGTTTTAATTACATAAACACACATTCATTTCTCGTTTCACTTTAAGAATAGAAAACACTTGTTTAACATACAAGCAATACATATATATATATATATAACACACATATATTTACATAATTCATGCATGTATAAATTTACTTACTACAAGGTGAGGGTAATCAATCCCACTAAAGGTCCTCGTGCCCACTCAGTCCTTATCTTAGATGCTCGAAGCCTAAAATCACAAATATAGATAATCATGAACTCCACAGTTCAAATAATTATACTCTAATAAATTAAATGCACTACTCATAGAAAACATGACTAAAATTTCTTAATTTGACGTATTTCCCCAAGCTTAACTAACTAAGGTCATTTACTTGATTTCTAACAATGAAATATCATGGCCAACTTATTTCAAATTCTTATTCTCGTTTACCCTTAATTTACATATTTTCATCAAAGTAACTAAATGCAGTTTTGATCAAAGTACTGTAGCAAAGCACTGTTCAAGGAGAAGCGCAAGAGGAATGAGGTGGACGTGGAGGAGGAAAAGCAGAGGAAGAAAAAGGGACTGCTAGCTAAGAAAACTGGTGAAGGCAGCTTCTCTCAGGCCAACCCTGAGCGCACTACTGAGAACCTCCCTAAGGATAAAAGGGAGTTTTATGCCCACCTTATCCCTGCCATCAATGAGCAAACGATCTGCATTTCTTCTGAGTACTTAGAGGCCCTCTTCTTTGTTGTCTCTAGTACAATACTAGACTATATGAAAAAATGGCTCTACCATGTAAGTTAACGAACACTTTCTTCATATAATGATGACTTCTCTCCCTTTATTTAATATCTAATTACTTCTCATAATCTGCTCAGATCCATCATGCCATGACTGTGCATCGAGGCTCCATAGAGAGGGATGCCTCAAATAAGCTGGAGATGAAAAATGCTGGGTTGATCGACAATAAAAAGAAGATCAAGAAGCAGCTAACCATAGAGAGAACTCAGTTTAAGGCTGAGAAAAGAAAATGGGCCCAGTAAATGGAAGAGCTTTAGGTTAGGGTTGCAACTGCTGAATCTATTTAAGCAAAATCAAATAAGATGATAAACACTCTTAAATTTAATCTAAATGAGTTCAGGCTGAAATGTCAAGGGCTTCAACTAGGTTTTGAGGAGAAATGTCAAGGACTTCAACAAAGTTTAGAAGCTGAAAAAGAAAAGTTTACATCCTTGGCTACCAAACTAGAAGAGGCTAAGAGGATAATTAAGGCCACCATTATGGATCGGGTCAACGAGGGAATTGATCTAACCTGTAGGACTTTCTAAGGCCAGTATCTTGATCTCAACCTAAAGTCGCTCTATGAGGCCTTGGAACATGAGCCTCCTTCCCCCAATGAAGACCTATATGATAATGTTCTTTCCGAGAATGAAGGCCCCCCTTACAGCTCAAAAGTTGCTCCCTCAAATCCAACCGACAACTAGACCAGCAGAAATGATGAATAGATTTTTGTAATTTCCTTTTTTTTTACTTATTTGAGGATAAATGTAGTTGAAAATATGATTTATAAACTTAAACTTTTGTTTTTGATAACTCATGTTGATCTTCTTACATCTTCAATTAACATTTGTCTTTCATACTTAGCATCTTTTCATAACTTATAAAAAATTTAATTAATGAAAATTAATAACTTGAAAGATCTTACCTGAACTAAAAACTTAAAACCTAAAACTTGAATATCTCAGACCATTTTTCCGCACTTAAACTTGATGCATGACTTAGAAATTTTCTATTAGTATAAATAACTTGAAAGATCTAACCTGATCTGAGTTAAGAACGTAAAACTTGAGTCTCACAAGTCAATCTTCTGAAATTCTTTTCTTAAAAGTAAACATCTTCATACAGGAACCACATAGACCCTAACACGTCCTAAGCTCAAGGCTTATATGGGTCTTGGATATTATTACCTTGACATGAAATTGTAAAACTTAGTCATCTGGGAACAATTAAACCCTTATATGTCTTAAGGTCAAGCTCATGGCTTATTCAAGTTTTTAGACAATTACTTCGAGATGAATAAAATATGGTCATCTGGGAACCATTTTACTCTTATGTGTCCTGAGGTTAAGCTCAAGACTTATTCAAGTTTTTGGATAATATTTATCCCAAGATGAATGAGATTTTTTTTCCTTGTACTTCAAGGACCACTTCATCATTAGTGTATCCTTATCAACAAGAATCTTGCAAACATCAAAACATTTTATACAAATGAGGCCGTTGTATTACGTTTAGGACAAAAGTTTTTACAAGTCCAAGATAATTCTTAAGAATAATACAACTTTATCCATTCTACATTTCATAACTTTCTGACTTTGTTCCCATCAGGAAACTCTAACTTCTACATCGGGCAAATGCGATCCAATTTTAATGTTCTTTCTAGAATCTCATCATTCAAGACTATAGACTCCAATTCTTCAACGGGCTCTACTGCTAACAGCACATTACCTTGACTCGATTTCCTACTTAAGCTCTTCATTATCCGTCCTTGCTCTACATTCTCGTCCCTGGTTTCTAAACCTTCTTCTAAAGGATACTTTGATATACAGTAAGAACTTTTTGACGAGGTGGCAAAACACGACCAGGACTCCTTTTATCTTCCTCTGACTATGTCGATACCTTCTCTTACATTGAACTTTAGTTTCAGGTAGTAGATGCTTTCTGCCATTCTTGTAGACATGAGGAAAGATCTTCCAAGTATCATTAAATAAGGCATCTTAAAATCTACCACCTAGAACTCAACCATTGTGGTTTTTTTATAAGGTCTATATCCTGTTGTAATCGATAGTTGTAATGTGTCCAATAGGTAGATGCACGATTCGCTGAAGCCGTGTAGATATGTTTCTGCCTGTCTTAATCTCAAGTCTTCAATGCCCAAAGAATTCAGAGTTTTGTTGAAAATAATATAAGCTGAACTTCTTGTATCAACTAGTATTTTATTGACCTGAGCTGTTCCAACTGTCAAGGTTACCACCAACGCATCATCATAAGGATAATATACTCTAACCTCATCTTCATCCGTAAACATGATGGGAACTGAGGTGGGTTTTTTTTTCTTCTAGACCCTAACGTTCATAATATGCACATCTGAGGCAGAATTGAGCAAGGAATATCTTGAATAATTTTTCCTTGCTCTATTTGAGTTTCCTGTCAACGTGGACTCACCTAAGATCACCATTGCTTGATGATCCATCATTCTTCTTGTTCAACTCTTTAATCCAGGGCTCAAATCCCTTTCTCATTACCTGCCACAAAATCAAAAGGTAGTTGTTTCTGAAAAAGACTTAAACCTGATCCTTGAGGTCGAAATATTCATCCATTAGATGTCCGGTGTTTTGGTAAAATTTGCAAAACCTATTCTTTGTGCTTCCACTCGATTTTAGTTTTATTAGGCGAGGCTCTATCAGCAAAGTTCCCTACATTTTACTTTTTAAAGGATTTGTAAGAGAGGTGGATTGAGCGGCATGAATCTCCTTGCTTCTTTGACCTAGGTCACCCTTTTCATATCATCCCTCCTCGAAGAGTGTTATCCCCTTGAGGGGGACATCATCTCTCCTATTCCCTGACATGACTTGTTCCGACACTCGACTTCTTTTCCTGTCGAAGTCTCAAAAATTTTTCATGTCATCATGTCTCCTCTTGTTGTCAGATCTTGGGAAACGCATTTTGTCACATAAGGATAGCCTCATCGTCTTTTCTTCTTTCAACTTGAGGATGACCTAATCCTTAATCTCAATCTCATCTAACAGTTTCCTCTAAGCCATTTCATAAGTGGTGATCGATGAGTTACAACAATATACCATTCCCGGTCTACTGATATACCATTCCTAAGACCTTCCAACTCTAGAGAATAATGATAAACTCTCAACCCCATCACCTCATCATGATATTTCTTAACAAAATTTCTGAGGTGTTCTCATCCTCCCTACTTCATCAACAGTAATAAGCTTGGAGTTTTCATACTCGTAATTGCTCCCTTATACTCATTGATAAATACTTCATATAGCTGATCAAAGTTGTGGATATTGTTAAAGGTCGGGCTTATAGACCACTTCCTAACTTGTCCTTCCAATATCAAAAGGAAAACTAGCACATCTGGAATTCATTAAGTCTATGTATCAACATTATCTCCTTAAAGAAATTCATATGAAGAGATGGATCAATTCTCCCCACGAATAGAGTTATTTTGGGCATCTTAAACTTCCTAGGAAGAACAAGATCTAGGATTTTCTTAAAGAAATGGGATATAGAATGAAATCCTGAACAAGATGTCAGCTTAGCAATCCTCTTCTGGTCTCGTTTCTTCTAACTTACCTAGTCATTCACTACCTTCCTGTCATAGGCTTCGATATCTTCAATCCTTCTAGCATACCCCTTACTTTCTTCAACCTGAGATTCGCTTTGCTTAGAACCCTCTCTCTCTTTATGACGTTTTCGATTGAGGACTCTTCCCATGTCTTTTGAACTTAAGTTGCATTCTAAACTCCATTACCAAGCTATTCAACAAGTGTAAGGACTTAGGGCAAGGTTAGTCAATGATCCTGAAAGGAATATTGTTGTCCTTGCGCATGACGAGCTTTTTTGGGGGGTGGTCAGGGACTTTCCTCTTCTCTTTCTCTATGGTAGTATATCTCCTCCTAAAGATATTCTGTTGGGGATTTATCTCATGATTTTCTATTCATAGGATGTTAGAAGTACTGCTCTCCACTGCCTCTGAGGATGCAACCACCTTTTGCCCTAAAGAACCGCTTTGAAGCATTCTTTTTAAATCCGCAATTTTCTCCGCCAGCGTCTAAATCTACTAGTCTTTCTTTGCATATTTTCTTTCACTATCCTTCAATCTTTAGATCTATTGGGTGGCTTATCCGTCATCTCTTTCGAGAGAATTTTGATGTATAGACGAAGTTTCTGACTAGGAGTTGCAATTCACGTCACTAGAAGGTGGTCGCTGATAATTGCGATCCGAGTTAGTTACAGTTGTTGCTTCAAGGGAATTTCCTTCCGAATTTTCTCTCACTGTTGTACATTTCCTAGTTATGTATGTTCATATTGCTGCCATTGCTTTTCTTGAAATCACTGTTATTTTAGTTTTTTATTCGATTCCCATAGAGGATGCCTAATATTGATGCAATAAAATTCTTCTTGGAATTCTATGCACCAGAACAATCTTCTTTGTTTGTTCGACTATTGTTTCACCTGAAATCACAGAAAATATTAAAGGTAAAGCCAATGATCTGTCGAAAACTCTCTGATACTTAAGTTAAGATTTTACTTTTGTATGTGTTCGAGAGAAGATAATGGCATTAATTTGATAACGAAAACTTAATAATCTTGTATCTCTCTCGTAATGTTATTGTAATATTATGTATCCCTAGTTACCTTCAGCTTACTTTTTATAGGTTGTTTTGTCCTACTACTATTACGTCTCCCAAGTTCATTTCATTAGGATTCTAAAAAATTAAGAAATAATAATCCCAAATTTATTGGTATTCCGAAGATCACAGAATTATAATTTCAATCTTATTGTTATTCTAGGGATTATAGGATTTTGAACCTTATTTGCAGAATACTTCTACTAGACTATAAATCCTCTTTTATTTTGGAAAAACTCGAAAAGTTTGAACTTCACAACAATCAAAAATAACCGTTGATGAGAGGTATGAAAAATCTCACGTTTTATATAAAACTTTCTTCTTTAATAGAAATGGTCTCGAGTTTTGATGACTTACTCATGATCCTCATCATATTATACCTAAGACCTTTATTATAAAAAGAGGTCTTTGATTTCCACGTCTAGATTTGAAATTCTTTATTAAATTGAAAAAGTCTCAAACTACATCACACTCGAAATTTTTATTATGTCATTGTCACAATTTCACTAAATGAGAAAGACCTCAAATTCTGTTTGACTTTTGTAAGACCTTTGCTAGTGGTTAAAGCCTTGACACTGTGTCGTATTTAGTGGACTCAAGGCTCGTTGGACTTTATCCGTGCGCCAAACATTTTTTCAAACATTTTCTTTTCTTTAATGCAATAGTATAATTTTTTTTGTAATATATAAATAATTATTAATATGATTATGAAAAACACTACTTAAAACAAAATCTAAAAAATTTATAATTTATTTTCATGTAAAAAAAATTTTACTAATAAGAAGCACAAATTGAAGTCAAAATTTACTATAACTAACTAAAAGTAATTTTTATAAAGCTCGTTTGATACATGGTATAAAGATGGAATTGGACTTCATTTGGTACATAGTATAAGGATGGAAATGAATTATTTAAAAGAACCACAGGATATAATAAAATATATGAGACTCGCATAAATTATATTAAACCCACATATTTAGTAGAAAAATAAAAAAAAAAATTATACTATAACAATCTTTAAAATAACATAAGATAGAATAGAATAAAATAAGTATTTAAAATCAAAAAATAATTTATAAATTATTTAAATTAATATTTTAAAATATTTATTTATTATTTTATTTTATTTTAAATAATTAATAATTTAATTTAGGATTAAGTTAATCCTAAAAATAAAATATTATATATATAATATTATTATATCTTACCATACATCAAATATAATATAATATAATATATAAACTTATTATATTTTAAATTATTAATTTTATTTTATCTTAAATTATTAATTTTATTTTGATTCTGCATACCAATATATTCTAAATTATTAATTTTACAATATATTAACAATTTTACATACCCTCATAATTTCTCACTAATTACTTTTTAAAATTTTAGAAAATAAGGAATTTTATTTTTTATTACAAGCCTCCTCGTTGAGCTTCGGGAAAAGAGGACCACCCACAGCCCAGCCAGTATGTTGAACCCTGTCTAGCAAAGCTCCACCAACCCAAATTTCATCCGGGGAATTTCACGACATAAAAAATGAAGGTTTTATGGATTTTGTGAATTCGTTCTTAGCCGGTACCCTGAACAAGTGATTAATAGGCAGCAGGCTGCTCCCAACTCCCGAGCATCAAATAAAAAGCCCGTACCGTGATAAATGATCCAAATTTTTAACACGAAGTATGACAGATTCAATTCAACATCTCTCCAACAAAACTTAATTCGAGTCTTGGTATTACAAGGATTACTAAGCAATCAAAGTCTAGAAAACAAAAATATTGGATGCAAACTGTGTGGCCATTCAGAGAGAAATTTTGGGTATCACACTAAAATTAACCTACACAACTCTTCCAACATCAAGCAATAAGAATCTCAAAAGATGCGGTTAGAAGGACCCATGGTACTCTTCAGATAGAGGCACCTCACCTGATAAGGCCAAAAATAAACAGAAAGACAAATTATTAGAGATCATTCACAACTCACTCTGGTCATAATAAAATCCAAACATGCAAGTCCAAGAAAATAGACAACCAAAATATGATGATTAAACAAAATAATAAGTCAGATCACAAACCATTATCACAGCGTAAGTACGGAGCTTAAAGCAACAAGAGCAGTTTACATTTTGTTATATAAACAAAAAAAAATCATCTAAAACATATGTAGTTTTTACCGAGTGGGGAAAGATGTAATCATCAAATTTCAGCATTCTTCACCAAAAATTTCTGCATTATTCCATATATCTTTCTATTGGAATAAAACATCAAATCAGACCTCCAAACCAATTTACAGGGTATACAAGATATGGGATATAAGATTTCATAACAAGAAAAAGTTTCACTTAAATAGCTACATGGAAGAAGATGAGGCATGAGAAAATTTGTTTTGAAATAGAAAGAGAAACAAGCAAAATACAGATCTCTAAAGTGGTACATAAATATTTACTTATGGAGTAAAACATAAAAGGTAAATACTTGTTTAAACTATAAACCAAAATTGAAGGCAGAACCTGTATGTAAAAATCAAAATAGAGTTAGAAAACTTACGTTTTGCCAGTTCTTTTTCAACAACGAAACAAGGAAATTAACACTCATTTGGACATTCTGGAAGATCTGCTTCTCCTCCATTGCCAAGTTTCCAACAGCAACTCCCATGCAAAGCACCTTCTTCAATTGGAACTTGACTGTTGCCTTTGTCTCGTTGACTTTAGACTCCAGGGATTCTTGGTGAGTAACAAGGGTGGGGAATTTCCCTGTAATTATTAGATATGAACCAGGTCAAGTGCAAGAAAAACATGATAAATGCAACACTTTTGATCCAAAACTGGTATGCGGCATACTTGCCTGCCTTGTTGAGACCAGGGCCCAACAAACGAGGAATCTGTTTGATGACAGATTCTGATGCTAAAAAGGCATGGTATTTCTTGGCAAGTTTCTTCACCAATTTTTTGTTCTTGTTCAATTTCTTTAATCCTTCAACATCCATGTAGTCCAAACCTATCTTCTCTGCCTGCCAGACAATTTAACAAAAATAACATCAATGCAAAACTCAACAGCAAACATGTCCGTAAAATCCTTCATTAAGTGTTTCACAAAGAAAAAAGTTCATTCTTCAAAGTAGTTAAGAGTTCGAGACAAAAGAATATATGGAAACAAATATAATCCAAACAAACTCACAATAGCATAAAGTAATCATCAAAAGAAGTTCAAATGCAGATTCAAGTTAATTGGCTGATAAACACTAATAATTTCAATATTTAATCTCAAAAGTCAAAAACTAGAAACTAAAAGTGCTATTATCACAGATAAAAAAGGACAGAAAATAGGTTTACTTGGCACCAAACTATTAAATATGGATTTAGTCCAGTGAAATAATTACCTCTTCCACATGTTGAGCATCACCAAGCATGCAAACCTTCATCTTGGGGCGAGGAATATGAGGCAATTTGACAGAACCACTGAAACGCTTGTCCTTCTGTGGATCGTAATTCTTCAGACCAATCTGGAGTTCAATGGTCTCAGTGAAGTTTCTCTTTTTGGTCTCTTTTGAGTATTGCACAATAGTTGAGATAGCTTCTCTCAATGCATCACTCTGAAGCTTACTGCAGTACAACAAAAGTGATTTAGAGCAGTAAATAAAACAAGAAAATCCTAGCAACTATAAACTAAGATGAAATTAAAAGACCCATCTAGGAAGCAGAACTTGTGAAATTCAAATTCATAATAGGATATGTTTTATTATGGAAGAATTTTTTTAACAGGAATGCTTAGCAAAGATCATGAAGACATTTGACAAAAGCATAAAAAAAACAAAAACTATGAACAACAAAAATGATACAACAATTATACAACAGAGATAAAACAGAGTGCTTTCACAAAACTCAAGTACCCAAAAATTACTAAACGCATAAGTTAGCCACATCAGTTGTCACCAACAATAACTTGAAATAGCAGAAACAGAATACACAAATCAATTGACAATTGCAACTCAGGAAAAGGTAAAAAGAAAAAAAACTATAATTGAAATCCCCATATTTAAGGGGGCTATCAAGGGATATCTATCAATAAACTACTCATCCTTCTAAAATTCATGCTTTGACTAGCCATATATAATATGAAATTAAACAACTTAACATCTCCGACAGTGACAACAATACCTCAATATTTACACATCAAATAAATAAATGAAAAACAAATAACGAAAAGAATAACAATCCATGATACAAAACAAACTAAGACTTAACTCACCTCATTGCTGAAGCGCTGGAAGCCCTTTATAGAATTCTCTTCTGCGAACCAAAAAAATAAATAAGGAAGTTCGTAGAATGAAAAATATATAAGCTCAAAAAATCAAAAACACAAAAATTACATCAAAAACAACATTTATTTTTAAACATTATATTATAAGCTTGAAGGGACACAAATCAGACAGGAATTGGTAGTAGGAAGAACAGGTGCTAAGATACAGAATTTTCTCCCGTGTTTTCTCGTGAAATAAACAAAGAGTTACAGATCTACGAATGGAAAAATAGAAGAAGATCATCGTAATTAGAAGGAGAAATGAACGTTATTGCCATAGATGTAGAGAGAGAGAGTTCGTACCAGAAAGATGAGGAACAAACCCTAGATAGAGACTGCTGTGAGCGGCTGAGAATGCGTTTTATAAGAACACTGCGAGATATGAACTCATTAAACCCTAATGAAAATGAACACGTGGCGTGCCTGCTTTCTGCACGTGGGCTTGGCCCAGATCTAAAGTTGAATTGGTAGTGGTATGGGCAGGTTTTTGATACACACCTAAAAATCTTATAAAACCCCCTAAAAATATGCCATTTAAATAATTTTTTTAACAAATTATAATATCTATCTATACACACCTATTATAATTCCTTAAATAATACTAATTCACCCTTTTAGATCTTTTTTTTTTTATTTTTGAATTTTTTCTTGATTACTTTTTTAAATCATTCAAAATAATAATAACAATAAAATCTCCAAACTAACTAAGTTAGATTAAAACTTTTTCATCTTTTATTTTTGTCTGATTTGATTTATCACATTCATTATTTTATAATGAGAAGTAACATATAGCCAACTGTGAAATGACTCACATAAATATATATATATATATATGACTAAAAAATATACATTTTAATTTTGGTCATTATATGTCTTTACAATATATTTTAATATTTTTTTATCAGACATATATAAAAACAATTATTTAATATACATTTTAATTTTGGTCATTATATATCTTTACAATATATTTCAATATTTTATTTATCAAACATATATAAAAACAATTATTTAAAAAATAACTGTCGTATAATTATTCATATCAAATATTCACCAACTTATTTAAAAAGTTGATTATTTAAAAATTTAAACTATAATTAATTATTTTACAATGCAATGGAATTCAAATATATCCCTCACGTTAATTATTTCATTTCACAACAACCTTGCTTTAAAGACATAGTACGACAATATCAAATAGATCCTTAAAAACAATTTTAATTTCTCTACTTCATCTACCAATCGTAAACAAAAGAGTTGTAACCAATTTCAAATCAAAATTCTTGAAAGAAAAGACTTGTAAGTAGGGGATGACAAAAATTTGCGCAAGGGCCACCCCGTTTCGAGCGAGGAATGGGAACAATTTTGTCCTCGATCATAAAAAGCAAAGTGGCGACATGGATGAGAATAATTTATGATCCCTGCCCCATTTTTTTGTTTTATGTTGAAATAATTTTAGAATTATAAAAATTAATTTATTGACAATTTAATTTATTTTAAATTAACGTTTATATATAAATAGTCATGTAATTTGTTTTACTATTATTCTTATAAGTTGTAATATTTTAGATAAATTGTTAAACTCTGTTATTTGAATATAAGGGTAAAGCAGTTATTTGTATGACATTTATTTTGCACGTACATAAAAACGGTTAGTTAACACAGTATCGAGGTTTAGGTGAATTTAAATTGAATAAAATGATATGGCTATGATTAATGTAATGTTGTGATTTGAAATTTTCATAAGTTAAATTTCGGTATATTGTCCTACGTTGAAATATTTGGCAGTCTCGCTAGCCGGTTAGTGAGTAGGGTGAAGGAGCAGCGTCCTTGCAGAGAACCAAGGGCTCAATGAAAATGGTAATAGAGTATGAAAAGAAGAGATCAATATTTCGAATGGAATTATCGATACATGAAGACTACAGGTTAGTACCAAATGAAAGGATCGATACCTTCATAAAAGGTATTGATACTTTGCAAATTAAAGACTTGGAAAGAAATTACAAACTAACAAGATCGATACCTTCTTCAAATGTATCGATACATTTGAAAATAGAGAGTTCGAAAATAATTACAAAATAGACTAGATTGATACTTTCATCAAAGGTAGCGATCGGTAACAAGTCAGAAAGTTCAAAATTAATTACAAGTTGAACTAGATTGATACCTTTTAACAAAGGTATCGATACATTGAAAAGAGAAGGATTGACACATAAAGGCTAATATATCAATACTCGAGGTAGATAAAATTTCTTGAATCGAATTCTTAAGAAACGGATCAATACTTAGACTAAAAGTATCGATATCCAACTTGTAGACCACGTTCTTTAGACACAAGAGTATGATAGTTATTTCATAACATTCATTATCCCCCGTGCATTATATAAAATTAATTGGCA
>JAXCLQ010000005.1:4974505-4984516 GCA_035584115.1 Cedrela odorata | reverse complement strand
GAAGAAGAAGAAGAAGAAGAAGAAAAAGACCCACCATTGTTAATAATATTATTGGACTTGTCATTCGATTTCCGTCGAGCTGCTGCAGATTGTGAAGAATTCCTGGAATTCATGCTGCTGTTGTTGTAATCTTCTTGAGTGACTGAGAAATGGGAGGAATTCTTCATGATAGATTGATAGTGGTGAGGTTGTGATTGTGTGGTTGTATAACATATATTAATAAAGAAAAAGCAGAAGAATTATGGAGTGGGTGGGGGGTTAGATTACACGTCGATTGCTTTTGTGTTTGTATGGTTGGTTATGGGCCTACGTCTCCAGCTTGCCATTCGGATTCAAGATGTGTGGTTTAGTTTTAGTTGTTGTTTTGGCAGATTTTAAATTAAGCTTTTTGAGAGGTGGACATTAATTTTTGTCTCTGAATTTTGTAAGTACAAAGAACAATCCAATCTATGGGTTTTGGTGGATTTGATTTTTGATTTCAATTTCCGGAGGCTTGAGTTGCGGTGGAAAACTCTGCACATAGAATTTGATTTCTGAGTGCAAATATGTGGACAAAGTGCAATAACTAATTTAGAGATCTTTGGCTTCTAGAGAGAATTTTATTTTATTTTATTTTTCAAATTAAATACATTTGCTTGTAATTAGACCAATCTTTTTGTAGTATATTTATAAATTTATAGTATGTATCAGACAGTGGACCTAACCCTAAATGAGCAGAGCCCAAATGCTAACCAAATCCACTACGAAAGTTGGAAAACTAAAACCCATTTATAGAACTTGCTAAAACGCCTTTTTAGTGGTAGGCATGAGATTAACAGTATTTTTTCTTTCATTCAGAAGCCAATCCTAAATGCTAATAATAGTTTCATTCAGTCAGTGGACCTAACCCTAAATGAGCAGAGCCCAAATGCTAAATGCTAAATGCTAATAATAGTTGCTATCTATGCAACACAAAACAAGCACAGTTGGTTGTCAACAAATGTGATTTGTTAATTAGACATGAAATTGCATAACCTACATGTAATACTGGTAATGTTTATGTTGCATTCTAATTAAATTTCTACCGGGACTTTAAGTCTGATAATAACTCTAAAAACAATAATGCCAAGCTCGTGGATGTTTAGAGTGCGGCTTCTTCCTTAAGAACTCCGGAACGTCTGCTGATAATGAACCACTATGACTATAAGAGGAACGTCAGTTGACACCAACGGACACATCCATACGTGAAACCTGAGTTCCCCGCATCATTTTCCCATATCAAAACAATATAAACTATATATGATATTTCGACTCAGAGATATAGACCGACTAGAAATACTTGTCCTTCACTTTTATCTTGGCCCTTGAATACAGTGGCAATCAGAGGTAACACATTCAGAGTACATTGATTTGATGAAAGCGATGAATTTCAAATATATATATATATAAGGATTAATTACCATAAAAATTTTGCATAGTAGAAAAGAATTAGCATACCTTAAGTTTCCCATGTTTTTTAGGGTCCAAAAACCCCTTACTGAAGAACATTTCTATCTCATAGTATATGCGCCAGTGTAGAAATTCACTGAAGGCATTAAGGAAGAGAAAGGAGGGTTCGCTCTAGGTTAAAATCATGATCTCTGTGATCTTATATTTCCTAAAGCTATATTAAGAGGAGACTATTGGTCTGAACCCAAGGTCGCATCTAGTGCGGATTTAGGTTTGCTAGAAAAATGTTTCGAAAGTAAAAGAAACATATACTTGTAGCACCCCTAGTTACCAAGTTATGTATACAATGTACGACGATAAGAAAGACAACATGATTTTTGATAATCAAACTTTAATTTTGAAAAGGAAAGAATTTCTAGGATGGCACCCATTACATTGTCATGCTAGGAGAAACAAACAGAAACAAATGAAACACAAAATTACAACATTACCATATAACAAATGCAAAATATTCTATTGTGCCTCAACTGACAGGAAAAAGGAAACGATAAAGCTTCAAGATGTAAATGCAAAAGTAATAATATGGCAGTATCTTGGTCTCATTTAGGAGGCCTTCAACATCAATAATCAATCTAATTGCATGACAAATCATGGATCTGTCTGAAATTCTTGTTGTGTCCAAATGAACCAGGAGGAGCATAAATTCAGAATGTATGTACACATCAGTATAGCCTGTTTTCATTCAGTCATTCTATTAATTGGTAGTAAAAAATTCATCCAAAATCATTGCTAATTCTAAAATTCTAAGATTCTTTTTTAAAGTTTCTGCCTAGAGTCAAATATGGTTATGACAATCATTAGTGCTTGTGTTATTTCTAGCTCTCTCCAACTTAATTGAGTACTCACTGATTTATCTATCATGGATCCAAATATCAAATTTGCATTGGGATCTCCAAGGTCATATATAACCTCTGCTGCAGTATTCACCTGCAAGAAATTTTTCATGTGAATTAAAAGTCAAACCATGCTATTACAGCAAGTTCAAGCAAAATTATGGTTAAAGCATATTGTAAACTGTAAACAAGAAGTTATCCAAGGATAATAAGAGAGCACTGGTATCCACATAATCTTTGCAATGCAGAACAAAGGCTGCCTTGAGATAACACCACCTGAATTAACAGTTAAAGGACTTTGGTCATTGTTATACAACAAACTGTTAGGATAGCTAAAATTGATTGTGAGTTTATAAAAGAATGAATGATCATGCAACACATATTAGACAAGTCAAACACCAAGATCTCCATGACTCTAATCATACATTCCTGAATTCGTTCATTTTGCCATCAATGACTATGACATACTACGGAATGCAAGTCCATCTTGAAACTCAATACACCCTTAGTCATCGTTCCTATTGAAAGACAAAAACCCTGCTCCATGATATAGTTTACAAGGTATTTTCTTACCATTTATAAATCAAATGTTGGTTCATCATTTCATGCGAGAAGAATATGTGTTACAAAAACATCATGCAATTCAAAATTTGGATCACTGTTTATCCGAAACTACATTTGAATTTTCTGTAATCTATGATTGTCATCTATATGTAGTTCAAACTCCCCAAATCCCAACTTATTACAATAACATAACACAAGTCATTGAGACACATATAGACATTCGTAGTTGCACAAGGAATGCATGCAACACGGCAACAGAGATGATAAAGATTGAAGTCTTGAAGGGATCCGCATGGACTTATAACCCGACATGTCACAAACTGAAATAAATATTCCTCTTTTTTCTTTTCCATACATTCTAGGAGAGGCAACTAACCCACTTAATCCAGAGCTCAACCAGGCTTATAAATCCAACATTATCCTCAACCCTAATCCTTTTAAGTGTTTTCACAAATCCTAACCAACAGACTAAGCCACTGTGGAAGTACCTACATGATTAGTCACGTCACTGAAACCGTTCAGAATTAGACAGTATTAGAGAACAGCAATTTGTGAGTCCAGGCTCTTAAGAGGCTTTTCAAGTGACCTCAGGTTTGACATCAAGAATTCAAGCCAAAAAAGGTTGGAAGGAGTTATAATCTCCATGACCCAACAATGAATCCCCACCTCATCAGGAAATTTTAAATTAAAGTAATGATGTTGCTTATCAGTATACAAGCGTATGGACATAAAGACGTTCCACAGACAGCTAGTAGTTAACCAAAAATGCAAGTCCAATGAAGGGGGGAGGAAAAACGTTACCTAAGAGACCCTTGTAACATGCTTTTTGTCACATGCCGTATAAATGTAATAAATATTCTAATATGCTACACTGCATACATGCCTCATGTTGGCTGGTATATGGGAGGGAAAATAACAGAAAATAAGGTGAGTTAGCTGTTTACAGAACAAAGGGGGAAACAAAGGAGAGATTATTCAGCTGTGCCTCTGTATCCTATGGTTTGGGAACAGGACAAACCAGCATCCAACAGTTAACCAAATGCCCCTTCCCCCTCCTGCAATCACTCTCCCTCCCAAACTACATAAGTTATCCATATACACCAATATACATACATATTTTGAAACATGACATATCTCCCCCAAGAAACTACCAGAGTGAAAGCCTTAGCCTATATAGTTTTCAGCAGTGACGATTCTTGAATCTGAACATGTTGATCTCATGGGAGATGCCCAACAATTTAAAAAAAAATTCAACACCACATCCCCACCCCCAAACCAAAAGGGAAAGAGAAGATAAATAAATAAATAAATTCACTAAAATAGACAGAATGAAAGCCATTGGGTTAAATCAGACTACTATAAGAAAAGACGCACCTCAAATAAAGTTAAGTCAGTTCCACCAGCTATATTCCACACCATGTCAGTAGCTCTCTCGATACCAATATCTAATCAAGGCGATTGGATGGCATTCAATGCAGCATCTCTAGCCTAGTGTTGCCTGTAAATCAACAAAAGCTAATAACTATACCAAGTATTTTGAGCAAGATCCATTTTTCATTCTTGGTCAGAATAGCTCAATGAATAGTTAAAATATTAAGCACTATCAAAGAAAAAAAAACCGGGAAAAATGCTTAAAGTACTAATGGAACTGATTTCCCATTCTCTCCCCACCATTCACAATAACGTCGAAACATAAGGTAACTGAATAGACTAAAATGTTAAGATAAGGAAGCATGGAAACATAAACTACAACTCAGTTATTAGTGAAACCAAGTTACATCGACAGCTGTGCAATGGGGAATACAAAAACTAGTAAGAAACATATAATGAGCTACTTTCACATGTAAAACGGGTTCCTTTTCTTTCTTTCTTTTTTCTTTTTTTGGTGTGCCGTATGAAAAGTAAGGGACAAGCTGTCTACAGAGAAGACCAACACTTCACCCTGTCCCAAAGATCCTGCTCCTCTTCCCCTACAAAATTCTTCTATTTCTCTCTAACCACAACACCTGAAAAATGGACATAACTGCTCAACTCCATAGTACTACTGCCTTCTTCCTACCTCTAAAAGCAATATACCTTTCCATAAGTAGAGAGCAGAAAGAACTAGGGGCTGTCCAAGAAAAAATATAAGCCTTGTGCAATTTAAACGATAAGAACTTGGCAATGAAGCAATGCAGGAAAATATGGTCACTGCACTCTAAGTTGTTTTTACGTAAAATGCACCAATTTGGAGATAACAACACCTTTGGCCTTCTTCTTTGAATCATGTGATTAATTTTTAGATGGGACCTTAGTTCCTAGTCACATGCAAAGGTTCAAAATAATGAATGTTAGGGTCATCAATGAGGTTGCAATAAACAGATAAAGAAGAAAAAATGGCAAACTTTTCAAGAGTCTGCACTCTCCTATCATCCCCATATCATGAAGAGAAACAACCACAATGACATGAAGGAGGTCAATTCACTGTTGAGCTTCTGCATCATTTAGATTTCTAGAGAAATTAAAATCCCAACCCCAATGAGAAGAGGAGATAGTCACCATGCTAGAAATAGAAAGGTTTTGCCACATGGATAACTTGAATAGCATAGAAAATATATTACAAAAACCAGCTTCACCAATCCACTTGTCTTTCCAAAACCTGATTTTCTACAATTTCCAACCATTGCTATGGGATGTAAAAATAGTTCCTTTTCAATACAACACACCTGTTCACTTTTGGAGAACATAAAATCAAATTAATTGTGATAGGACAAGATGCTAATTATTTCTTATGCACATTTATTCACTAATTTGCATTGGTCCTTACCCATCTTATCTGCCCCAAGAAAATTTTATTCTACTTTCTGGATCAGAATTTTGTGATTCAATTCTATGTTATTGATGCTATCCTGCAGAAAGGAAAAAAATAAAATAGAAAAGAACATCTACCATGAATAGGAAGAAAATATGTAGATTCCTAAATTCAGTATTTTGGCACAGCCGTCTACAATACTTCTTCCGATGCAATCCAAATTACAAACTCCAAAGGTACCATTTTTTTTTCATTGCAATAGCATAAAAAACGAACTCAAAAAATGATTAACTAATATAGTTGGATATCCATTAGACCATGAAACAGCAACGCAACAGCATGGAAGGGAAAAAGTTGACATGCAATGGAAATTCTGGATATGATTCATATAACATTATAAAAGAGATATGATATATTTCTATAGACCGTCAATATAATATAGGTAGTCATTCGCATCAAACCTAGGCAAAATAATATATATATATATATATATATAAATGGGATAATAATATTTGGGCTCCTGATTCTTCATGTTTTCAAAAATAGGGACAAAGTTTGTTCATTTGCATCAAATAGATCCCTAATCCCCATTTAAATAACTAAATTACCCTTAAAATATTCATTTTCACACTATAAATAAGTAACTTTCAACTAAAGAGTATTTCAGTCATTTCAAGATGGGTTAGGGGCCTATTTGATAAAAATTGATAAACTATGTCTTTATTTGCGAAAACATAAAAACTAAGGGACATAATGTTATTACCCTACATATAAATAAATAATTCTACCGATAAAATTGTATTAGCAAATGCAACAGAAGGTCGTAAACTTTATCAGAAAAATTTCCAAGTGACTGCAAAAGAATCATACTTGATGAGAGGAGTGTACTCTTGTTTACTATTCTTTCTACTTTAAATTTTTAATAATTTATCTTCCTTAACAATTATTTAGTCAGGGTAGAACAACGAACAGATTGGGAATTTCAAGCTCACCAGTTGCAGTTCCTATTCCCATAAGGGAAGAACCTGCATTATTCATAATAGCTCGAACAATAACAAAATCAACATTAACAAGACCAGGAACCTAAAGTTGACAAAATCCACTACAATTAAAAGATGATAAATAACTTACATCTGCTGAATATAACCGATCAGAAATCTAATTAACAGAAAAATAGAAGAATACGAGGCCATTGGCATTCTGAGATCATTGCAGCATATCAAAATACAACAAAATGTCTCACTACCCAGGTTCATAATCCAAAAGAAGGAGCATAATCGGATCCTTTAGGGAGCTGAAAACATATCTTTACTTTTGTTTGCTGAAGAATGATAATTGTTGTGATTGTGTCTCTTAAAGTAAGCTCATTTATCTGCAATGCATAAATGCATAGTGGTGCACTGTGGTAAACCATCCACCTACATATAATATCTGCTTATATCATTGATTAATTACCTAAAAACAACTATAAAGTTATATAGATGCATTTGCATTTGCCATGACTACAAAAAGTCGTGCAAAATCAAACTTGATATCCCATGGCATGATTATAACATATTTATCCCAACTACATGAGAGTACTAGCAATGATGTGAACTTCTAAAGAACGACGCTTTGAAAACCCAAAAAATGTGGATAGAACCCCAAATAGTCAAACCAAGGAAGAAAATTAACCGTTGACCCGAAACTCGTGATTAAGTAACTAACCAACGATATTTCGAAAGAGATGAACCCTAGACCCGTTGAGGAACTCGTCTCAAGAACCTAGGTTATAAAGATATGACGTCACAAATGATTGCAAAGCCTTAAGAACTCAAGAAAAATTACTCACAAATTCTCACATAGTTTCATAATTTTATTTATTAAGAGTTGTTGCAAAATAACATCCTAAAGTTGTTTAAATAATAAAACCCTAATACTACTCTTATACTAATAGGAATATATATCCTAGTTGAACTAGAACTCTTAAAATCTAAAACTTTTGTTTCATTTAAACACTAAGAAACCCTAAAGCCTTTATTTCTTTAAACACAAGAAAACTCTAAAACTAGATAAAACAAATAATAAAAATAACTATGGGCTATTTAATTAATTGGACCAGCCCATTAACATAATAATAATAATATAGATTAAAAAAATTAAATAAAATTACATCAAGCCCACATGTAGAATACAATGTGGCCGCATATACCTTCATGTCTTCATTCTTGGACTTAAGCTTCAATAACTTGAAGAACATGCACCAAGGCTAGTTCTTCATCTAACAAGTTTATCTTCCATGATGTAGAACTCTTTATTAACAATTTGATCAATTTCTAGAGCATCTTAGATTCCATCAAGCAATGTGGCTACGTTGCATAGAAGATGATGTCATTTTGGTCCAAAATGACCTTAAAGATTTAGAATAACACAATAAGAAACAAAGTCTGTGCTAAATACAAGGACAATGAGCCTGTGGATATATGCAGGCACATAAGAGACCTAGGAAATATGCTAACTTTTATCTTTGACTTAAAAGACTATGGATTTACAAAATATTGAACACGACCCTTAAAAATTACTACTACTACTATTTGAAAGGCCTTCGTGCCACATGGACTATAAAAGCTGCATCAATTGTAAGGGAACTACTAATATACATCTAATATACCTTATATCCCTTAACGTAAAACCAGAAACATGCAATGAATAACTTGAAACAATTAATATAAAACTTGAAACAGTCAACAAAAAAAACTTGAAACATAAAATATAAAAGTTAAAATAATTAACGTAAAACTTAAAACACATAGACAAAAATTTGAAACACGAACTGAAAACTTGAAACGGTTAATATAGGAGTTGAAAATTTTAGATGTAAGGTACATTAGATGTATTGTAGACAATCCCTAATTGCAACCTCAAAATGGGAGAACAATACAAGCTAACATATGAAAACCCAAATGATTAACAATTAATAACAATGATAATAATAATGTTTCACCTTAAAGCCATTCTCATTATATCATTTTTAGAATTTTAGGATAGACCAGTTAGAATTACAGGTAAATGGGAAGCCCAACAAGATGTTTTTATGTATTATTGAACAAATTTCTTTAGGCATTTCATACAAAAATTATATCAGAGATATCACGAGCACCTTGACGAAGTGTATCATCAGCCAAATTAAATGCCTCTGTTACTAGTGTGGACTGTGAAACTGCAGTCAACAATTAGTAATTGGGAATAACAATCGAATAACAATCAGTGTGTTGACACTATTCCTCAGAGCTGCAATTCCTTCCTGAGCTTGAACAGCACGCCTTCTACCCTCAAAAGAGAAGGGACTATAGCAATACCAACAGTCAAGATACCCATGGACTTCACAGTGCCTGCAATTACTGGAGCTGCACCAGTGCCGGTTCCCCACCCATCCCAGCCCACAGAAACAAATTAATATATAGCCTGCTACTCAGTAAATCCAATTTAATTTCAATAACTAAAGAAGCACTTACAAATAACAAATATAATTCACTTAGGTAGTGAATGTTCCCCCAATAGGATAAAATTAATTGGTGATGAAATTAACTCTGTCTCACTTCAAAATATTTAGAAAGGAGAAGATGTAACAAAAGAACGGAGGAAAGAATCAATCATATTATTAAGTTCTATGGTTACATGGGGGCCACATGTTAAGAAGATATCACACTAATACTGGCTGAAAAGATTTAAAATTTACCTTCAACAGGAGCAAGGCCACATTATTTTGAAACCCAAGCCTTATGTGCAGTAGCTGGCTAGTAACAATATAAATCTAATTATTCAGTCAATTGGCCACCTTCAAAAAGTAGGCACCAAATATTACAGTGTCCCCATCTTTTTCTATTTCTTTCGGAAACTAACTTGATTAAAAGTGAATATTAACACACATGCAAGGAATAGGCATAGTCATCCACTAATTAGTATAGTAAACCTGTCTAACAATTAACATGAGAAAACAAAACTTGAACTTACCGTCACAAAGACCATGTCTGAACCATAAATTGCCTCCCCTATTGCCACTTTGCTCTCATTGGCGGCATTCATGCCTGCATTTGGGTTCCCACCAGCCCCAAGACCCCTAGTTAATTCTCGACCGATTTGCAAAGGGTCTCGGAACACTGGCAAACATCTGTGTTAATTATCCAAAACTCCACACCTTTCATTCAATTCTCAATCATTCTATTAACAGCATTAGACCCACCACCCCCAACACCAACAACTTTGATCTTGGATTCATTGTAGTTATTTGGAATAGAGAATTCTCTCAAGCTCTCATCAACACTTCGGCCAGGTCCCTCCTTCCTAACCAGAAAA
>JAXCLQ010000005.1:4920646-4941819 GCA_035584115.1 Cedrela odorata | reverse complement strand
GAAGAAGAAGAAGAAGAATGTGATATCCATATTCAAATCAGCATATTCAAGTCAGAGAGGTCATCCATGGGGATCTCCAGACCCATTGAATCATGGTCTTGCAATCCGTTAAACCAATTATTCAGATCTTCGTGCAGTTCCAAGTTTTCAAGTTCCTCTGCATCTTCTTCACAAGTTTCCACCAATTCACTGCCTTTTTTATTATTGCTGCCAATGCCATCAACTGTATTTCCTGTAGTTGATGAATTATTGTTATCCTTGTTCTTATATTTTACTTTTGTTTTGCGTTCACTCTTCGATGATTCACCAGCTGCGGACACTGACATACTTTTGTTCTCTCTCTCGCTTCTCTTTCCTCTTGCTGCTCCGCCAAGAGTTGATGCTACCCTACTAGAGCAAGAAGCACTGCCAACAACAACATCATCAATCACTACTTCCCTCTTCACCTTTTTCAGCATAATTCCACGCTTACGGAAAGCAGCAGCATCTGAAGAGCCTCTGTCAATATTATCACTTTGGGTATCATATCGTTCAAAACTACTGGAAACAGCACCTGTGTCAGCAAAACCAAACACCAAGAAACAAGAAACCGGATAAAGACTTCCAAAAATATAGTTGAAAAAAAAAAAAGAAAGCTTCTCTCCATGCCAAAAATAAAATATATATAAAAAAGAAAAAAAAAAAAAAAAAACCTGATCCCCTGGCTTCTGTTTGATTGTTACAAGCTTCATTACATGTATTACTAGCAGTTCCGGAGCCAACACAGTCAGCAGATTTTGCATCATTCCCACATGGAGCAACAGAAAACAAGACATCCAGCACTGCAGGCTCAGTAAAGCAACTACTACCCATTTCTTCAAATTTCTGACATCTAGAAAGAGTTCGCTTGATGAAAGCCATTGCAACTTGTTTTGAAACCTTACGAACTGCACTTTTTGAAGCCTGACTTCCACGGCATGCCTAAATAAATTCATTACATAGAAAATTTTAACTTTCTATACTTAATATAATTTTAAAACTACTGTAATACTCTAATGTCAGAATACATATATATATATATATTTAGGGACAGGATCAAGAGTCCTTTAACTTTACAAAAATTTTTACACCTAATTTATCAACCATTAGATCGATACACTCTCAATAGTTGATATTAAATCTAACATGTATAATTAATACGTCATAATTAATGTACATTTGAAATGCAATCTCAACCATTCAATTGGAATTAATTCAATGGTATATAAATAGTGTAAGAAATTGTGTAAAAAATATGGGTCCTTGATCCTAACCCATATAGATATAGATATAGATATAGATATAAAAATAGATATACAAGAAAACAACTCCACTCTGAATCGATTTTATGATGAGGTCCTATAACAAACTAGATATCTGGTCATTTCAACTATTCTTTTTAATTGTCCCATATCAAACAACATAAAAACTCGTATGCTTGTCCCAAAACAAGATCTAAATGAGGTCCATAAATTGTCAATTCTTTTCTTGAAATATAACTTCTGAAAAGGGTGGGTTTTTCAGTGACTGTTCTAATCATCCGACAGAATAAACATGCTAGATCAACCAAATCAGTAAACAATATCAAACATCTTTATTCAATAGATCAAGGGAAAAAGAGAAAGAAACACATTTTCGTGGTTCTGAAATCAATAACTATATAAACAAACAAAGAACATTACCAATCTTTTTCTATAAGCCATCTCAATAAGTTGGTCCATTGCACAAATCTCAATATTCCTGCAAATTAAAATACATTTACTCCAATCTAATAATTATAAAGTTCAATGTCAGTAAAACATCCAAATCATTGTGAATCATACCTCCTTTCAACATCTCTCCCTTTCTGAATGACTTTGTCAATTTTCCTCAAGTTATTCTTCTTTCTTCCAATCTATCAATTAAATTGTATGTTTGGTCAAAGATGAGATACATGAATACAAAAGGAACAAAAGAAAAAAAAAAAAAGTTGCAAGTCATTCAAGAAGAAATCCAAGAGATTTTAAAATGAAAAGCGAAGGACTAAAGAAACTAATCACTATAGATTTCACTTTGACTTATGGTTATACACTGTTATTCATGTATGCTTGTAAAACACCATAAGTTATGAAATGCAACCTGTTGGTAAAGCCCTTCCTTAAGTTCCATAACATCTTGATTTATCACTTCTTCTCCCTCTGACAGACCCGGCTGCAATAAGGCAAAAAAAACTGAGACAAGCTCTTACAGGAAGCATTTGAAGTGGATTGACAAAGCAAATAAAATCTTACCAGTGTTTCTGGATATAAACCAATACTCTGTAATTCCAACAGAACCTTTTCATCTAGACGCATCAGCTGATATTGACAATCAGAGGAAGAAAAGCCAGGAACATTTGTTTTCCTAGGTTGCTGCTGCAGATCATTCGAACATATTTCGCTAACAAGACCAAAATCTGAATGAGAAAAATCATCATCTCCCAACCACTGCCCATTACTATGCAATGAACTGGACGTGCTTGGGTTCCTAAATGTATTTGATGCAGCACTCTTATCACATGAAAGTCTGTCCAACAAACAACTCTTCTGACTCAGAAAATCAGCTTTCGACTCAACTTCAGATTCCACTCTGTCTCTATCTTTAGGTTCAATATCTATCTGATTACATGAACCACAATGAGAATCATCACTTGCATAGTGAAGTGACAGGTTCTTCCCTTCACAGTGATGGTAGAATTCATCACTGTCATCTTCTTCAATGAAAGCAGAAAGAACCCTTTGGTACAATGGAGAAACCTTGTCGGACTTTTCCACATCAAATCTTCCATGTAAAGCACCAGAATTGGCAGTTTGTTGATTTGGGCGGCTTTCTTGACCATCACAAAGGTCAGCCACTTCTTTATGCACCAAAACACCCTGAAAGAATTGAAGATCAATCAATACTTTCCCTTGTAACAGTTAAATTAATTTATTAGTCATGATTTTTCTCCACTGAGTTTGCCAAAGAACATAACTTGGTACTTGGTACTTGGTAGTTGAAGATCCAAAATAAATTTAACCAATTAATAGAATTTCTTCTTTTATGTGCATATGTATTATTTTGGAAAGGAAAAAGGTGCAGCAGGGGAAAAAGAGGTGAATAAGTGGACACGTTTGGATTTTTTTTTCTTAGAAAAAGGATATTGATGATATACACTGCAAAGAAAATACCATAAGGTTATATTCATCCCCGAACATCCGAGACAAACTCTCTTCAAGCTCCTCGGCAAAACTTAACTGCAGTATCACAACAGAGAAGAAAAATAAATTATAAGTCCCTGACCCAAAAATATTTAAGAAATCACTAACATAAACATGTATGTCAGTTGTTACCTGCTGCTTCAAGTAAGAAATGTCCTCTGAGCTAAGAGAAGCAAAAACAGATTCCATTTTCTTCCAAAATGGACCAGAACAGGCGAGATCTAAGATAAATGCTAGCATATTAGTTATTTAAATAACATATATATTAGAAAAAGAGATTAATTTTTGGGGTAAATGTATAATCAAAAAGAGAAAGTCAAGATACACACTACTGGCATTACGAGCAGAGTTGGCAGCTACAAATAGTTCTTCATGATCATCATCAGATTCACCTGAATTTATAGCAATAAACCATGAAGAATTTGTTAAGTTTCTCTAAAGTAGTTCAACTATTCTGAACCTTATCGAGTCTGCATGCA
The DNA here is from genome assembly GCA_035584115.1 of Cedrela odorata. Classification (NCBI taxonomy): domain Eukaryota; kingdom Viridiplantae; phylum Streptophyta; class Magnoliopsida; order Sapindales; family Meliaceae; genus Cedrela; species Cedrela odorata. The sequence goes on along the minus strand of JAXCLQ010000005.1, from coordinate 4,938,104 downwards.
TGTACAACATGTGTTTCAAGACATGCATCACAGGAAATAGTTTGAACCCAAAGTTAATACCCCCTCCCAAAAAAAAAAATAGAATTCTTGTATGAAAACCACTGAAGCTACAAAACAATGACCTCTCAATACCTATTAAATGCAAATAACTAGGACCATGGATTGGAAAGTGGTAAGAGCATGCAACTTAATTTGAAGCATAATGGTGGACATTAATTGGTTGAATTGGTTGGGCCACTAGGGTCGTACAAAAGGTTTAGGATTGGATCCCTACTAACACCATGGTTTAGGTGAGAGTTGGTTTGTATTAGAAATATATACAAGAAAAAAAAAATACACCAGATCAAAAGAGGCAATATATTTTTGTCCTCGCCAAACAAATCCAGAAGTAGTGTTTACGACTCACTATAGGAACTCGTAGGAAAATAACAGATATCTGTAACAAAGTTAAAACTGAACTACAAATTTATTAGATAGAGCTACCTGTGAAATCTGAAGTGACACTATTCAGCATCTTCCCAACGCGAATTGAGGCTTTGCGATCCTTCAACTTTTTGGAAGGTGGACGCCCCGATTTACTGATCAAAGGAGAAGTAGATTATCCGTTCACAAGAATTTCATCAGCATGAATGCATAAATAATTCTGCAGAACTTGTATAGGAAAGAAGAAAGGAAGTTTAATCACCTTTTGTTCTTATCAGAACCAGGGCTCAGATTCTGAAGTGGCCTGCTTGTTGGCAGATTCTCTAACTTCTCCCTCGTCAGATGAATGTTCGGTCTTGTCAAGGACAAAGAACTACCACTCCTCCCATGTCTCCGAACACCATCTCCAACTTCATTAATCAATATCTTATTCTTCCTTATTGGCAATGTAAAAGGCCCAACCTTATGAGCGACACCATCAACACTATCTATTCCTTTCTCTTTCAATTTGATCTCCCCAGCGCCAGACTCTTCACTTTCAGATACACCAAACGGAGATGAAACATTCTCAAATTCCGTCTTTACTTTTGGAGAATAATTATCTAAGGTACTTGCAAGTAGAGATCCATTGGCTCCAAAAGAAGATGTTCTAGCACTCAAGTCAGGTGTTGAAAAGCCTTGAGACAGAACCTGAGCTTCATTGCTTGTGACAGGAGAAACTAAATTAGTTCTCCTTGTGCGCGAGTTTTTATGTGGTCTCTGACCAACCCACTGAGCCATAGCATGTGAAGATGCTGATGCAGCTATTGGACGCTTTTGATTATTTGTCACACCTAACATTGGGACTTTATTTGCACTTGTAGGCTGTTCCCAGCCCTGAAAAGCACCAGATGATGGCTGAACTTTAGAAGATGAGTCCAAAACCATGATGGAACCAGTTCGTGGGGCCCTAGATGCCTTTCCTTTTAACATTGTACTCGGACCACTTCCTGGTTTATCTTCCGGAATATTAGGCCTGACAAACAGGGCCACAAACAAGTCAATGAACTTAAAATAACCACCAGAAAAATGAATAAAGCAAAAAGCATAAAAATGATATGCTTATGAAAATAAATGTCAAACACAACTATATCTTATCATATGAAGTAATACCCAGCAGACTTTGTTAGAATTGAAAAGAAAACATTAAAGTGCATACCTATTGTTCCCTTTTGCCACAACTCTTTGCTCTAAAAGAGCCGTACGGTCCCTTGAAGGAAGGGGACTCTCCAATTCGTTCCTCAGTACTGTACCAGTATCTGAACAGGCAGGTTCGAAAGAACCATCCAACTTGTTTATTCCACCAACTCCTGGGGAAGATTTAGACCTGTAACATTGAAAAACCTCAATGAAATTTCTTTTGGCAAGCCAAATATTTTGCCCTTTCAAACAATTACTGAAATAGAAAAAAGTAGAAATGGAAGAGTAAATCGCAGTTACAAAGTTCTCCAGATACAGGCAGTGATATGCAAGAAAATTAACTTTCACTACTAAGAGGGAGCCAATTCAGGTAAAGCTGATTACAAGTAAACAAATATATACACGATTCATATATCCAAAGAAAACTACCTTCCTTAGTCACCCAAACTCATAACTGAAGGTTATTTCAGAGAAGGAATCAACAATAACTGGGTAAAATTCAAAATCTATATGCAGGAATAATCCATATTTTCGTTTTGCTAGATATAGTCATCTGGCATGGGGATAGACTTAGAAGCGCACACACAGACACCAAACCAAAGGCAGGTAACAAAATCCCAGTATCAATGAAAATCACTATCTTAAATGAGCTGGGTCATGTTGATTGCACGGTTCTGTAAAAGCTCATATTTGTCACATTTTAAATCATACATTCACAACCTAAATTATACAATATACCAAGCACATATATAGCAACCAATCTAAAGCAGATAATGCCATCCCAAGCATCAATGAAATTTGCTATCTTAAAAGAGCTGGGAAGAGACAGTTTCCATGATTCTGTAAAAAGTTCATATCTGTCTGTAGCACATTTTTCATACATTCAAAATCTAAAAATATATCGCAGAACATAATTTTTGCTATTGATTAATCTACAGAGAACGAGCCAAATCAATTCTAAATCTTGGGTACTGAATAGCATGTACAATGTAAAACAATAATACACTTGGGGTTTTCTTGTGTACCCTTCCTAACTTCATGTAGTAATTGTTAAAGTGCTTCAGACTGGGCATTTATGTAGTTAGTAGATCCAAATGTTAGATTTGATACGCTTCATCTTGCATAGAGCCAAAATATATCATTAAAGTAGGTCAATCTATCCTCTTTGGGTCAGTTTACTTCAGCTTTTAGCAGTTTTGACTTGGATTCCAATTCGTTTTAAATATTTTGTTTTCTGAAAAAAGGTTATCATGTGGATTCAGAGATCTGGAGCCAAATCAAACTTAAGAATAGGGCCTTAGTGTGTATGTCATTAGTAATACATAAATGCTTAGTTAGGGAACACCATCAGATCTTATATAACAACTGACAGGTTCATGAGGATAATCTCATGAAGGAAGATTCAGAAGATGAGAACATGGGCTGGGGTTTAAGGGTATCTAAAAGCGAAGAACAAAAAAATTGCTAAAAAATTGGATTTCAAGGCTTTTACTGGGAAAATTCTACATTAAATCTGCATTTCTTCTACGCTTCTAAGATATCTTTCCTAATAAACTTCAGGTTTTACCTAGGAACACTTTTTTGTCAGCTAAAAGCAGCGAGTAAAAACCAACTGACTTTTTGAATCATATTTGATATTAGTTTTCTTTAGTTGTTGTATCAATCCTTCAATCACCCAGCCAATATGTGTCAGTTTGCTACCTTCCCTAACAGCAAACCAAAAAACAATTCTTGGACTAAATTGATGTTGATTTTTCCAGTTTAGGAAACTGAGACCAAGCCTGCCCCTTCATAAAATTAAGGAAAATGAAGTAACTCTTCCATGCTAAGAATATCACTATTTTCAGAGTTGAGAACCATCGTGTTACTCTACAGTTACCTTGGACAGAAATTTTATTTCAGAAGCTGCAATCCAAATAAAAATCAAATATAGTAATACTGTAAAATCACCTGAAAGACTGTGCATCACAAGACCGCAACTTAGAATCTGCACTCAGCTTCAGTTGCATAGCTTGTTTTATATCTCGATCACCATTCATAACTCTATTGCCTACAGTTGCAACAGAACGTTTCCTTTTCATCTTTTTATCCCATCCTTCACCTCCAACTGGCAACCTGCGAATCTTTTCCTCAGTCCGAACATTAACCCCACTAACAGCTGGGAGCATATCTACATCCTTTTCGGTGACAATCAACTGCCTCGAGGTGGCAGCAGGCCTGCCATCAGCCTGGTGACATAAAAAAAATTATAAATGACAAAGTTTAATATTACATCAGAAAACATAGAAAATTCAATGATAAAGACAACTACATCAGAAAACATAGAAAATTAAATGATAAAGACACAAAAAGAATAAAACGGATATATTAAGCAATAACTCAAATTTAATTATAAAACACTAAAAAATCCCATAATAACTTTTGTAACTTCAATATATAAAGAATGTAGAAGCTCAACCTAATATTAGATTCCAGTCCAGCAACTAAAGAGAGGTCAAATGACACTCTATTTTCAAGAGTACTTGAGCAAAAAATTAACAATTTACAATTTACACCCGAAAGATGTTTATTTTTCTGCTGGTATCAAAAGAAAATTTAACAGGAACTCTATTCATTTTACAAGAATAATTCTGAGGAGATCATTGACAAAAATAATGGAGAAAAATAATATTTAGCCATTGCACAGGATGTTATTCACAATGTACTTTCTTTTCAAACATAAGAAAGTTAGAAGCTGCAAACAAACGTGACTCATCAGTAATAGTTAAATACATACCTGCACATCAGGCACAGATGTACGAACACGTTTATTCAGTCCAACACTCTTGGTCCTGTCTTCCAACCTTTGAGTCATCACGTTTTTTGGATTTCTATGAATCTGGCCTATCTTTGCTAAGTTCGCTCCCCCTGACCTCTCAATTGGTGAAACATCACTCCGCTGCCGCTTCTTCGAGCTTAAGGCTTCCCTATACTTGTCCAATTTGAATATAGATTCCCGAAACTTTTTTACTCGATCCCTGTAGTAAGAGTCACAACTTCAATAATAGACCACATAGATCTTGTGAGTAGTGAGAACAATAATGCAACACAATCTGCATCCAAACATGCCAAGGCATAAATAATGTGTATAACAGCATACGACGCTTATTAATTTTTCCATAATATAAAGCAACATATCAAGGCAGTTGAAAGAACCAGTTTTCAGGAAAAAGGATCAAACATCAACTTATGGACAGCGAGGATATATTGCCTATATAGCATGAAACATAAGCAATCCACAAATTATCATTACTCCCGTCTCCTGAGGCCAAAGTGGTCACCATCATCACTTTAACTTCAGAGATGCCATACCCACCATAACCATGGTCACAGTCATTGGAATTTTTTCTTTTTCCAATAGATAATACAAAGCAAGTTTACATGGAAAGAATTTCTCTCCTCTCACCATCATTATAATTCAGTAATGGAACTAAATTCAAGAAAAATAGCATTTAATCAATCTGCAAAGAATGACAATATGGAAAAGGCAGTTGCAGCAGAAAAAACAAAACATACCTGGCCTTTCTAGAGGCATCTTGCACACTTTCTTTAAAGTGCTTTAGCTCCTCTGTCGCCACAGGAGGTGTAGGTTTTTGATGGGTAACCCCAAAAGAATGCTCTTCTGATGTACTTCCAAGAGGAACACCCAGAACTCTCCTTAGCTCTCCTGAACGAGTACATTTCTGATTACCTAGTGTAATCGGGTCCAGCGGCAAATACTGGGGCAGGGGAGGCATATCTGATGGCAAAGTTGCACTCCCTCGGCTGAAAGCATTCCCAGAACTAAGCATTTCACTTCCTAAATCCCCACGCATGCTACCAAATCCTGTCCGAAATGGATCCAAAATCCTTTAACCAAAACACTAAGCAAAAAGACAGCTTACTCCAAAATCGATTATTTCTCTTATAAATAGCCATCATAATCTTGATATGAAATAATAAAAATAATTATTTATTTTGCGGTGGGTACTAGTTGGTTCAACTGATAAGATCTCTAAGATTAGTACAAGAGGTTGTGTAAGAATTAGGGAGGTTTGGTTTTCATTTATGTGACAGATGAAAAATGAAATAATAAAAATAATCGAAGTATATTCTGCAATAACCACAATTATAGTGCATTGATTTAAAACATGCACTAGAATAAAGCACTCTATGCACCTCAATGCATTAATATCAGTAACATTATGTTACTCTTCTCTGGTAACTGAAAGATCCATTTTGAGTAACATGAATAACTGAAAACTTTAAACCCAAGGTTTTTAGTCAATTTCTCCGAAACCAAACAAGAAAAGCTATATTATTACACATTAAACTTCGAGTATATTCGTAGTTGTGATTCTGCTTAATTTTATATGAAAAATAACTATAGTTTTGATTAACACCAACTTTTACTAGGCAATCAACATTTACCAACTAGCAAATTTACACTTGATAGCTAGTGATTGGATTCACAACAGCCGCGGCTTGAAAGTTAAGTCACAACATTTCAATCTCAAACATATCATTTATCACATTTCACCACACCTACAGCCTCCACATTGAAATAAATCCATTACATTACTTTACATTTGATCATATAACAACCATAATTATCATTAAAGCTAACTACAAAATTACTTCCACAAAATAAACCAGACTCCATAAAAATTTCAAAGAAAACCAAAATAACTAAACAATAAGAAATTTTAGATATCATGATAGTTTCCATAACTTTAAAAACCCAAAATCAGCATAAAGTCACGAAATTAACAAATTTAAATTCCACGGTATTTTACCTAAATGGAACATATAAAATTGAATAAATCTAACGAAATAGATAACATTAAAGAAAAAAAATTGAAAGCAAAACCCTATGCGGATAAAGATAGTTGAATTTAGTGTGCAAAGTTATGAAATTGAGAAGAAAGAAGTTGAATTTAGAGTTAAAGAGATGAATTCACCTGAGATTAAAGCAGGTCAAGCGCAGATCCAACGACCTAATTTCATAAAATTAGAGAGACGTGTGCAAAATGTATAAGAGAGGCGGAATCGATGGAGGAGGTAGTTATATTCTGTAATGTCTGCAAAATATTAATATACTTTTAATGTATATTTAATTTATTTGTACTGCAACACGTCAGCATTTGTAATAATTCGTTTGGGCTTAATTTCAGCCCGCGAGCATCAAATTGTTACCAAGTTTTTTATTTTTTATTGTTCATATTTTTTTTTTTAGTTTTTATGTTTTATGTCTACAACATGCCCCATTTGTTAGTGTGAAAGCACAGAATACTCTAGTATTTAAAAATTATTTTTTCTTTTTTTAATTTTCCTCATTATATAAATTTTATTTTAATATAAACATATATATTATATATAGTATTAAAAGCAATAAACAAAAAAATAATATTTATTAATTAATTAATAATTTGGACTAATATTAAGACTTATAATTATTAATTTAGTGTACTACCTTATTAATGAATTTTTATTAAGAAAATTAATTAATTGATGCATATTTAATTTTAAAGAAAAATTTATCTAAAATTTTATTTTGAATGTAGAAAATTTAATAAAAAAAATAATTAACTTATTTACTGAATAATTAGTTAATATTTTATGAAACTATTTTAACTTAATTATAATTGTCTTGGAATAAATTGAAAAATTTTAAATAAAAGACGTTCCCCTAAATGATAATTAGAATTCAAATTTACCCAACCAAAGTAAAGAGGATTTTTTGGAAATCCTCTTTACTCTTCCCTTTCTAGCCTCCTCCACTTCAACAAAACATGACTTTGACTAAAGAGACAAAAATTAGTATTTAATGAAAAAACTTTATCCATATTAAAGTGTTTTAGTACAAGTTGATTGATAGATAAAGATTTTATTGATCGATGCTCAACTTATAGGCCGAGATGGTATTTTACTTTCTATAAAACTTTCATTTCAAGTATACTTTTCAAATCACCATTCATCGTGTCAAATACATCATTACCCTAGCAATTAATATGCAATTTGTTGCTGTTGAACTATTTTTTGCTCTTCATTTTCACTCTGTGTGGTACGAGGATGAGGATCTAAAATGATATATATAGGTCATATTCTAAAAAAATTCTTGCTTTATTTTAAGAGTTGTTTTTCTTTTTTTAAATAGAAAAAATTTCTTTTGCAAAAATGACAATGCACAAAACATATAAAAAAAAATTATCAATGATTTAATATATTTTATAATTAAAGAGGACTGAAAACAATAAAAATTCTTAAACAGCATTGAGGTCAAAACCTATTTTACAAGAAAATGGTCTAACTACTAATTTGTCTTGTGAATATGCGATGTACATATTCTTTAGTATCCTTAAAGTTTTTAATAGATGATAATGAGAATTTTCAATAATTATGCGTACAAGGAATGCTAGTATTAGCCATCAAATAAAGCGACTAACTCATTATCTACATCTCTTTAGGATACACATTCTTTTTCGTTTTTCATCCAATGTCATTTAATACAAAAGTTTGAAAGTGTTTTGTTATGTGTTAATAGAGTGAAAAACTATAAGGGGGACAAATATCCTAATGAGATACAAAGAGTGAGTGGCTACTGATGCTAGCAATCCTCTTGTGCGCACTATTGTAGATCCAATATGAAAAATATAGTACAACAAAGCATACAAGTTTTTGGATGCTTTTGATTTATAATTATGTAGCTTTCATTTGCTTTTATCATCGTATAGTATAATCTAGAAGAGAAAGCATGGAGTTTCTCTAATGAGAAATGATAGACATTCAAAATATATCTAAAATATATATGACAAATGAGATGACATTTATTATATGAATGATTGAAATAAGTTAAGTATTGAATGATTGAAATAAGTTATGATGTATAGCATTACTCTTCTCTTGTAAGCCTTGTTATTTGAATATAAGGGTAAAATAGTTATTATGATAATATTTATTTTTACACATGCATGGTAATGGTTAGTTGACACAGTATCAAAGTTTATGTGAATTTAAATTAAATTTAATAATATGAATATAATAAATTTGATACTAAGATTTGAAATTTTGTATAAGTTGGATTTCAAAATGTTGCCCTATGCTTATGCACTTGGCGATCTCGCTAACCAGTAAGTGAACAGGGTCAAAAGGCAGTGCCTTTGCCAAGTGCAGGGGGCGAAGCCTTAATAGAAAAATAAATTTATTAGATAATATATGTGGTTTCAGCTTAAAATCTATGAGAAAATCTGAGTTTAAGCAAGAAGTATTGATACATAGGACTGAGGAGATTAATATATGTATAAAAGCATCGATATTTAAGGAGTGCAAATCGATACTTGATGAAGGAATCGATACCTTCATGAAAGGTATCGATACTTAGCAAGTCAGAGACTTGAAAAATAATTACAAGATGAACCAGATCGATACCTTCTTCTAAGGTATCAATACATGGTAAGATAGAGAGTTGAAAAATATTTATAAGACAAACCAGATCGATGTCTTCATCAAAGTTATCGATACTTTAAAAGAAAGGGATCGATACATAAAAGAAAATGTATCGATACTCAAAATTGATGGAATTTTCAAAATTGAATTTTTAAGGAACGGATCAATACCTAAACCAAAGGTATCAATACCTAGCCCAAAAGTATCAGTACACAATCTAAAGGTATCGATACATGACGCAAATCAAGGTAAAATTCGATAGGCAATTTGGTCTTTTTATGTACTATTATAAATACCCATATGGAGGAAATAATTTCCTAGTGTTTTCTTCATTCGTTCATTTCCTTCTCCCTCTCTAAAATTATCTCTCTCGTTTTCTCATTCGGTTTTACCAAATCTTTCCAAATACTTGGCTTATTTTTGCAAATACAGGGTCCAACATCCATGAGGCGTGCTTGTTTTTATAAATACATATTTGACAGTAAATGAATGATTTTACAAAGCATGAGAAATATTTTTTTATTTAATAAAATATATTGCATATGGTTTTATGCATGAAACTACTCACTGATGATTACCATTTTATTATCGACCAAGGTAGCGTGTCAAGAAAGGATGGCTAGCCCAATTGATTATTTTAAATTGTTTGTAGACCAATGAAATATATTGTGATTATTAATTTAAATAAACATGTATATATATACTTTCGAGTACAATGTGAAATGAATCCCAATATCTGTATTTGTAAATGCGTTTGCATGTATGTGTGTATATATATATATGTACTTTATTTACTCACTGAGTATATTTATATACTCACCCCTCACTATTTCAGCTTTTAGGTTATACGCTTTATTACTCGCCGGGTTAGTGGTAGCTGCAAAAGGCCTTCGACACTCTGGCTAGGTCATTTTCTTGACCACATGTGTATTAAGTCCAACTAGATAAATGTATTTGAATTTTTTGTAATGAAATTGTGAACAAACCATTTATATAAATAATTATGATTGTTCAACCTAAATGATTATGATATTTTATTTATTTGATTGTGTTGTGGATGAATTGATCACAGAGATCAATTCTTTGATGATACTCATATGGATCGGAGATTTGTTTATAAATTGTTTTCAAGTTTTAAAAATTGACCAAAAAGCCTTACAGGCTCTCTTGATACATTCTAAGTGTATAGGGTATATCATAAGGGTCTACGGCAATTGTCACGGGTGGACCTCAAGTTCAGAGCGTGACAATTAGATTAGTATTAGAGTCTTAGTTTAAAAAGGGTTATCAGATATTTTGAAAACCGTTTATTATTTTAAAACGGATTAAACATAGTTTGAAAATGATTTTTTTTCTTAAAGTTATCTAGTGGACAATAAATAAGTCACGTAGTATATAAGTATATACTGTTGTGAAGTATATATGAATGAACTTTTTGCAAAAATATGCCTTCATGTACGAGAAGATGAATGGATAGACCTCGTAGGGTACTATTAACTAAAAAGGAGGAACTGGAATATTCCTTACATGTACCCCAATTTCCTCAACTAGAACAAGCAGCTCCATTTCTACAGCCTGAGATGGAAATGCCAGCTAATGTGCCACCGGAGATGTGAACAGCTTTTATGACATATTGGAATGCACAAAATCAAACTCCAGTTCAGCTTGAGCAAATTCCCTTAGGACAACCACCCAATGAACCTACGATGGCACCCACAATGTCTACAGCTTATGTCGCCACTGTAGAGCCTTCTAAACCAATGTTAAAGCTATTTAAGTTAATTAAGGAAGCTAGACAGTTGGGATGTGAATCTTTTCAAGAACTTTCGATGCAATTGTGGCTAGTAGATGGGTGAGATTGGTATGACAAAATCTACAGAATATGAGTGTTGTAGATGAGGATAAGTTGAGAGTAGTTGTATGGTTGTTACAAGATAGCGTTGCTACTTAGTGGTAAAACATGTTAGCCAAATTTGAGACATAATTGACATGAACTGATTTTCTGTGAGGGTTTCAAAATCAGTATTTTACTCATTACCACAGCAATCAGAAAAGACAGAAGTTCTTAAATATAAGACAGATGAATAAAAGAATGGTAAAGTATAAGACTAAGCTGAGAGAACTGACAGAATTTGTTCCAGAGTTTGCTAATAAGGAAACTCTTTGTGCCAAGTTTGAGGCCGGACTGAACTTGGACAACAAGGATAGGATGCTTGTGACCGGTACTTAAAGTTACCGAGAGATGGTACAGTTAACACTTCAGGCGGAAAAGCTCATTGGGGAAAGAAAAGCAGGAGTTGGCTTTCAAAAGAGGAATGATCTAAATATCTCAATAAACTAGTCATCAAAGAAGAGCCGCAGTAGTGGTTCATCTAGCAGTGCTTCTGTGTCTAGTCTTGCTAGTAATTCTCATTTCTCTTTATGTAAGTTTAAAGGATTCAGACAGGGATAACTTACTTTGAGGTCTGCTTCAGGTTCTCAGCAGATGCAGAGAGCTAGTAGATGCCTTAATTGTAAGAAACATCACAGTGGCGCTTGTGGTTCTCCACTGATATGTTTTCATTGTGGACAAACGGGTCATATCAAGAGGAATTGTCCAAGTTTAAGGAGACCTGAGTTTACTAGAACTTTTGCTTAAGGTTAGCATCCTGTATTTCTTCAATAGCCACCCCTAGCTTAAACTTTTGTTCCACCTATAGGAGATCAGGTTCTGGTAGTACTGCATCAGCTCATAGTGTACAGAGGAACTAGCCTAAGTTTAAACCAGAGTTTTTGCATTAAACCAGGAACAAGCACAAGTTAATCCAAATGTGATCACAAGTATGGTGTTGATTTTTGGTCAGCCAGCATACATTTTTATTGACCTTGGATTTAACAGATCATTCATCAGTATATTATTTGCACATCATGCCAACCAAGAGTTAAGTCCTTTAGACCAAAAATTAGTAATGCATACATTATAAGGGTAGAGATTACATAAAAAAAAACTGTGTTTAAACAGTGTGGTGTGATAGTAGGAGAGACTACCTTAGAGGCAGATCTCATTTCATTAAAGATCCAAAATTTTGATGCCATTATGGGGATGGATTGGTTCGCAACATAGAGCTTCAATGGATTACTTTACCAAGCAAGTAACTTTCTAGAAGTCTAGTAAACCTGAGATGGTTTGGGTTAGCGAGCGCAATGTACTTTCTTATTGTGTAATTTCGACTTTGGAAGCAAAGCGGTTATTGTAGAAAGGCTGTGAGACATTCCTAGCACATGTAGTGGATATGTCAGTTAGGAAAAACAATTAGAACATACCCATGTTGTAAATGAGTTTCCATATGTATTTTCAAATGAGTTACCTGAAATACCTTCGGAACGAGATTTTAACTTGGCATAGATCTTATACCTAAAACTAACCCAATTTATATACTTCCATAGCGCATGGCACCGGCAAAGTTCAAGGAGCTTAAAGTTTAGTTGCAAGAGTTAATTGATAAAGGTTTTATTAGACCTAGTTTATAAGACGAACCAGATCGATACCTTCATCAAAGGTATTGATACTTTAAAAAGAGGGGGATCGATACATAAAGGTAAATGTATCGATACTTGAGATTGATGAAATTTCTAAAATCAAAATTTTAAGGAATGAATCGATACCTAAACCAAAGGTATCGATACCCAACCCAAAAATATTGATACCTAATTCAAAGGTATCAATACATAACGCAAATCAAGGTAAAATTTGACGGGTAATTTGATATTTTCACCTACTATTATAAATATCCATAAGGGGGAAATAACTCCCTAATGTTTTCTTCATTCGTTCATTTCCCTCTTACTTTCTAAAAATATATCTCTTGTTCTCTTATTCGGTTTGACCAAATCTTTTCAAATGCTTGGCTTATTTTTGCAAATATATGTTGCCAAGTGATTAAAGAAGAAGCAATAAAGAAGAAACTAAGGTTTTGAAAAAAATTTGGGGGTTTTGCGTTCAAATGATAATGTGAGGTTTTTAAGGACTTCTATAGGTTCCAGGTAGGTTTGTTAAACCTGTTATAAACTTGATTTAAGATTTTGAGCATGTTAAAAATCTAGGGTTCACTATTCATCCAAGACTTATTCACTATTATATGCATGTGTGGTATCAGGTTTTGAAAATCCGAAAAAAGGGCCTAGTGGACGTGAGGATCAGTAGTGAGAGTGGTCACCCTCTCTTTGTAATGAGTAAATTTAGACATACATGACTATGTAAATATATATGCTTGTTGTATATATATATGTGCTTGTGTGTTAAACAAGTCATTTTTTTTTATTAAAAACGAAAGTAAAATGAAATTGTTTAATGTGTTTTATATGATATTAGGATGTTATGTTTATTTGGTCTGCTAATTGAAAATGCTCTGATATACATGCTAAAATGGCTAGAGAGGCCTAATTTATTTAAATATTTTATAATCATTGTTGACATAATTTAATTTGAAATGTGCATATATATTGGTGATGTGGCCAGTGGACCGGATTATTGTTATATAGTCAGTTAGCCTATTTATTTGACTGTATATACATGGAGGTAGCCTATGGACGGATTTGTTACGAGGTCGTATAGGTGAGTGGAGCCACAGTGGGGCTGGTATAAAGGGGAGAGGCAATAATAAGCCCACTGTGTGCCAAATGCATATGTGTGTGGTTATAGATACTTTATGGAAAGTCCTGACGGCTTGACAGGGTTATCTTGGATTTGACAGATTATGAGGACAGTCATTCGTATCACCAAGTGACTACTTCAAGCAAACATTAGTGAGGCAGGCTTATTTTTGTAAATACATGTTTTACAGTAAATGAATGATTTTACAAAGCATGAGAAATGATTTTCTATTTGATAAGATATATTGTATATGGTTTTATACATGAAACTACTCACTAATAGTTACGGTTTTATTCTCGACTGAGGTAGCATGTCAAGAAATGATAGCCAGCTGGATTGATTGTTTTAAACTATTTGCAGACCAATGAAATGTATTGTGATCATTGATTTAAATGAACATGTACATATATACTTTCGACTACAATGTGAAATGAATCCCATTATTTGTATTTGTAAATGCGTGTGCATGTAGGTATATGTATGTACTTTATTTGTTCACTGAGTATAGTTATATACTTACTTATCACTATTTCAACTTTCAGGTTAGGCGCTTTAGTACTCACTGGGTTAGTAATAACCACAGAGGGCTTTCGGCACTCTAGGTAGGTCGTCTTTTTGACTCACATGCGTATTAAGATTAACAGAATAAATGTATTTGGATTTTTTGTAATAAAATTGTGAAGGAACTGTTTATGTAAATAATTATGATTGTTCAACCCAAATTATTATGATATTTTATTTATTTGATTGTGTTATGGATGAATTGATCACGGAGATCAATTTTTTGATGATGCTCCCATACATGTGAAATTTTTTTTATAAACTATTTTCAGGTTTTGGAAATTAACAGGAAAACCTTACATATTTTCTTGATACATTCTGAGTCTGTAAAAATTGTTACAAGTGAACACCAAAATCAGGGCATAACATCTTTAATATATGCTTATTATTGAAATAATGTTATACTATAGGATGTATAACATTATTTTATCATCCTATAATATAAAATTTATCTAAAAATATACTTTACATAATTCCTATTTATAGTTTCATAATGAATTTTATAACAACAAATATTCTCATAGTTATATTTGCTAATAAGATAGTAATTTTTCTATAGCCTTCAATTAAGTCTACAAGACCCAATATAATATTCACCTCTATTTCAATAAATATTAAATTCGAGCAATATTTTTTCATCTCAAAGAATTTTATATGTAATTGCATTATTAGCTCAACATATTTCACTATTTTTTACGAGAACATGCAATTCAATAAAGTTCACAACCTTTAATAGAGAAAATTTACATTACATATCAAGATAATAAAGTATTAAACATAAGACACTTGATATAATGACCTAAGTTAACAAAGGGGTAAATAAAGATAGTAATCAAGTTTTAATTAGTATGAATATCTTTATAACAATCTACAATATATATTGTTGATGCAACAAAAATTCTCTTTGAAACTTTATGCACTAGCGATTGTCTTCTTTGTCCGCTTGGATGTTGCTTTACCTAAAATCACAATACAATCTAAAGGGGTAAAGCTATTGTCTAGTGAAAATCCTTCGATGCTTAAGTTAGGTTTTACTTTTTAATATTTGAAAGAGAAGGAGGATAATGGCAGCCAAAAACTTGTGCAAAGTATGTTGTATGTTCTTATGTGTGTTATGTAACCTAACGTGCATACCAAAATTTCAATTTTATTAATATTCCGAGGATCACGAAAACTTAATTTTATAAGTATTGACATTCCAAATATTACGGGATTTTAAACCTTATTTGCAGAATACATCCACTAAGTTACAAACCCTTATTATGTAAGAGTCGAAAAAGAATTTAAACTTTATGATGATACGTAACTATTGAAAAGTCTCGGCAATCTCTCACTTTACCTGAGACCTTCAATCTTTGATCAGAATGACCTTAGGCTTTGGCACATTCCTGAGACCTTAGTCACGCCGTACCTAAGACCTTTATAGGTATAGGTGATTTCGGAATCCTAAGTTTATACTTGAGATCTTTCGTTGAATTTAGAAGGTTTTATTTCTTGTTGCACCTGAGATTTTCATCACGTCTTGGTCATGATCTCGTACGCTCGAATTGACTTCGGATTTTACTTTTTGTTGGTGGGACTTTGTCTAAGACCCAGAGTTACCTTCTCACAAGCCTGCAGGCCTATAGACCACTAGGCTCTGCCTAAACTTCAGGCCCTCTCCCAAATATATATATATATATATTTGGACTTATATCAAGCATGTTCCCAATTACCTTTTATTCAACGCCTACTACAAGTGCTTTCAGAAATTTTATTTTTCATGCTTTAGAGTAATTTCACTTCTTGGTGATATGATCTATTCTTATTGTGACTACCATGAGGTTGGTTATTATTTTAGCTATAGTTATCGCAACTATGGTCATGATAATCACCAAAATTGTACGAGTTAACATTTACTTCAATAAATTGTACAATCACAGTTGAGTGAAACTAATGATTTTTCACTAAAAGCTTGTTATTCTTTTAAGCACCAAGAAGACATAGGATCAAAAAATAGTATTTTCTATATTTATATCTCGATATTATTGTTATAGAATCATATATGAGACATGAAATTTTAAAAATATATATTTTTTACCATGTTTTTCGGTAATTATTTCTTATTTGTGAAACAATCTTAACTAATGTGGAATTGATATTCACTTATTATTTTAAAATCTTCCAGCCATAGATGTATCCACTCCTTAACAACACCTTAAAGTATTTATTACCTACTATAAATTACCAAATCTGTTATTATTAAGGAAACTGAAAGGCAAACGAGTTATCCACAATAAGATATTCATTCTTCTGTTTTTTATTGGAGATGATCGCAAAAGTAAATCATTGCTTTAGCGCGATCTCATAAAGAATGTATTATTTCCAGCCTTGGTTGTATTACTAATGCCCGTAGCATCTAGGTAAATTTCAGCATAAAAAAAAATTAAAACACACACACACACAAATAAAAAAAAATAAAACACAACATAAAAAATAAATAAATAAACACAACACAAAAAATAAATAAATAAACACAACACAAAAAATAAAATAAAAAACACACACACAAAAATTAAAATACAACACCAAAAATAATAATAATAAAACACCAAAAAAATTAAAACACAACGCAAAAAAAAAAAATAATAATAAAAACACACACACATATTCAAGTAGATGAAATCTTGTATAAAAATTACTTGTCACGTAATGGACGAGTAGAACAAAAAGGAGACATGCTTGAACAAGCAGCACAAGGTGGAGAGATGCATGAAAATTTGTCGTAAGAATTAAACTCGTGCAATCCAAGTGGTAAATAAAGATCCACCCCAAATACTAACATATAATGCACACGCGGTAGCATGCATTATTTTATTTTTCTCCATTAAAATACAAAGATACACCATGATTTATAACATATATATATATATATATATACATTTAACTTATTAAACATTCTCACCCCATGACTTATTTATATACATCAAAAGTGAAAAATAGAAACTAGTGCATATATATATATATATATATATATATATTTAAGTATCACCCTTACTATTAACTCCGTTCACCAAGCAGAGCTCGCTGTCCTCCTTAATGTCTTCAATTTCTCACCCTTCTTTCTTTCCATTTTTGATTGTTTGATCCTTTTCAAAATCTATTTTCAGAACATGACCAAATAATAATAATAATAATAATAATAATAATAATAATAAT
>JAXCLQ010000005.1:4859761-4903401 GCA_035584115.1 Cedrela odorata | reverse complement strand
CGCAACTGTATATGCAAAATGATATAGATGTCATTTTATTAATCATAAACTAATTTACAATAATTTACAAAAATTATATATATACATAAGGATGATATCCCTAGATCGTATGACACGATTGGTTCTAGGGCATATCTCAAACAGTATTTTCATTGATCTCTTTAGAATCAATATAATTGAAGACTAGATTCTTGATCACTCTCACATTATGGTGACCTAGCCTTTTGTACCATATGTCTAGGGCCCTTTTGAGTCATTGAATCTTTTGATGACTGAACAGATTTTGATCTTAGTTTGACAGACACTGAACTAAAGCATAAAGGCTTTGAAAAGGAAATTAAATTGACAAAAAAGAATGATTGTGAACTCAACATTAGACACTTTAACAACTGACACAAGCCTTGCCTATTCACTCCTCGAAGCAGAACTTTCCCTTCTTCAGATCTTTCACAACACAAGAGTTTTTGTGGAAGATGATTAAGGCATCATTATCATTCAAAATTTAAGAAACACTAAGGAGATTTTTAGTCATTTTAGGAACATAAAGAACTTTATTTAAGTTTAATATGTCATGTGTAGATTGTGTGGATATGTTTGTGTGTCCTATGTGTGAAATAGGTAAACACTAACCATTACCTACTGAGATCTACTCACCTCTTTTGTATTCTTGGCTGATTTGCAAGTTCTTCAAGGAGTTTGTAACATGATTGGTAGCACCCGAATCTACATACCATGTTAGATCAACTGTTGTCTCAAGTGTGATGATGAATGCTCCTTTCGTATCCTATTTAGCTTGTTAAGGTGAGTAGTCTTTGTTATATCTATGTCAACACTCAACAGCAGCATGACCTGTCTTCAAACAAATTTGGCAAGTTGGTTTAGGGGATCTGTTTCTTCCACCAAAATTCCTGCCTCTACCTTTACCACCAGTATTATGTGCTCTTCTGTTCTGATTTCCTGTGTTCTAGTTTTTCTTCTGGTTCGAGTTGGTTTGTGCATAGTTAACACTGATTTCTTACTGAAAGCTTAAGCCAAGAGTTCCATTCCAAGCCTCCAATCTATACTCTTGGCTGAGAAGCATAAAGTATATCTCTTCTAGTGCAAGGGTTTCTAGTCTGAAAGATATATTTACTATAACTAAATCATAATCCCTACCTAAACTACCAAGAAGATAAAGTATAAGATCTCTATCATTGACAAAATCTTTAGTAGCTCTAAGTGCATCGACCATTCCTTTGACCTTCATGTAGTATTGTGTTATACTCATGTTTTCCTTCTTTGTAGAGGAGATAAGACTGCGCAGATTAACAATCTTTCCCATAACTCTGCAGAAGAGGAACACCTTACCATAGTTGCCAACATAGGCTCACCAAGTGTAGGAAGCAACCACGCCATGAGTTATTGATCTTATTTTTTCTAGATTTTGTAGATTGGATTTATAGTTGTGATGTTGTTTTCATCATCAACTGAAATATTATATTTGTGTGGTGGTGTGACATTGATGTCCAGAAAATCTTTAAGGTTATTACCTTTTACAAATGGTAGAACTTGTGATTTTCACAGCAAAAAGTTTCTATCATTTAGCTTGATTGTATTAGAAACTGATAGAGCATTGATGTTTGTGTTTGATGTATTTGGAGATGACATGTTAACCTACATTGAGCTGCTTGAATAATGACTCGTTGCCATGTATACTAAAGTTCAATGCTCTAATACCAAGTTGAAACTTGGAGTGTTTTGTGATGAACAAACAGAGAATGAATCAATTCTCTTGTATTGATAATAAGAAAGATATTATAGGGAATTCAAGTTAACATTCATGGTCATCCCTTTACAAGGGAAGAAGAAATGAATATATATACAAAGAATCTGAAAATGGTAAAAAGAAAAGATGTTGCTGCTGGTCCTTAAGGCTACTACAGGACCTGCTGCAACTGCATTGCTATTGTCTACTATACTATGATGACTTGGCAAAACTACCTATATTGTCGTGTTCTAAAATCTTTGAGCTTATTCTTTTCACATTTGACCTTACTTCATATGTTCCAATGAGTGTTGCATTTTCTTTAACTAAACACCCTGATCAGTACATGTCTCTATACTGAAGTTCACAATCTCATCTTTGTCTCCATCTTTAACTTTAAATTCAAACTAATCAACTAGCAAGAATGACAAAGTCATTAACGTTTTTATTAGTTCAGATATCTTATTGTGAGCCCATTTCATCAAGTGTGTTGACATCTCATAAGTTTTGTTTCTCCTTTCGAAAAATCATCTTTGTAATAAATTTCTCAAATATTTGACCAATGTGGTTATAAAAAGGGAACGTATGCGTTTGAAGATTGTATTTAAATATTATGTTATATTGATGGCCATTATATTATACATTTTACCTATAAAATGAGCTTGAACCCATCTATGACATTAATTCTCTTCCTCCAAATACTTGATTGGTTCAAAGCTTATCATCATTAGTTTTAACACTTGATCGTTAAAGTTATTGACACAATATATCTTTACAACCACAAAGTAAGTCATCATATACTTGACATTTATTTTTGTCATCTTGCACTTCGTGCGAACATTCCCTGAAACATGATAAGCATAAACACCATTTGTTGCATAGGAAAAATTACACATATCACTTTCTCAATATTCATTTGTCGATCAAATATAAATAACAGATTTTGAATATCTCCAATGACTACTCGTAGTTTCTACATAAATCATTTTCATGACAAATCATTTTCACCATTCTCAATCCAAAAAACTAACAAAATATTTTATTATTCTCATCTTTGTAGGCAGCCACAACTGTTATTTCTGGTT
The DNA here is from genome assembly GCA_035584115.1 of Cedrela odorata. Classification (NCBI taxonomy): domain Eukaryota; kingdom Viridiplantae; phylum Streptophyta; class Magnoliopsida; order Sapindales; family Meliaceae; genus Cedrela; species Cedrela odorata. The sequence continues at coordinate 4,900,572 of JAXCLQ010000005.1, read as the reverse complement.
TAATTGATTAACAAAACCCACTGATATAAGCATCAAATGCCATGAAAAAGTACATGAAATAGTTGTTAACATGTCTTTGTATATGCGTGACTTTGTCGATATTATCATTTTCCAAAACATAACAATATAGTAGTAATAAGTTACACGAATCCACAAGGTCTCCAGATACAAACATAAATGTTAATTTCTTAGCACGCCAAGCCTTTTCATATACTATTCACACATCAAATTCAATTTAAAATTGAATAATTTTTTTGTAAATACAACTTAAGTCTTAGAATTTTTCTTTGATAAGTTCACCAATAAATTGAGAACTTGCTCAGCGATGCCCATCAACCAATTGGTCTGACAAACAAGTATGCATCTGGTCGATCCATCTCAATTGGAAGTATCTGTTATCTTGCATTAATATTGTCTAAATTTGTCATTTACATCTATCATTCACATGTTTATTCTTGAAGCGATCTAGTGAGAACCTATAAATTATGAACTAAAAATTCTCTCTTTGTAAACATACTCAAATCCATGTGTAATTTCTTTTTGTTTCTATACAATTTTTCAACTACTATTTAATGTCATCAAAACTAAAGAACGCATCACATGGAATAATAATTGAAAGAGAAATTGGAGGCAAAAACTAGAGCGTATCTGTTGATGATGGGTCATTTTCTTCTCATGCCAATGAGGTTGCTATGATATTAGCTTGTAATTTGTCATTAGTTGTGCAAAAGGCTTCGACATTGTCAATTTAATTATCATAATAACTTATATTCATTTTTTCATCATGAATGTCATTTAGTCCATATGTCATATATGTGTCATTAAAGTATATTTCTTATTCACTAGTTTAGTTACAATGGTCATGACAAGGATCTTCATTATAGTAGCAAGGTAAAGAGTATTGTTCATATAGCATGATGGTAAATTGAAACATGATTTCTTTTATTGTAGAAAGTGTAATTGACTTGGTTACTATTACTTGAAAAAGTAGACAAATTCATAAAACTCGGCTATCCAATGTAATAAATAATGGAGTAAACCCTCCAAATTTTAAGATATCGATATTCACCCCTACATAAAACTTCACGTCTCTATCAATTCCTATATTCATTGGTCTTCTAGGTACAATGGGTGAAGGCAAACACTATGCTAATTACTTCACTCACCTTTGATGATTTTTTCTCAACAAAATTGCTCGAATCACCGAATTATATCAATAAGAGTGTTATAAGTGAAAAAGAAGTGAAATTGTATTGTGTAAGTATAATTTTCCATTTTTTTTCTTTCTATCTCTTTTCTTTCTCTCGTGTTAAAACAAAAAAACAAAACTAACAAATGTCTAGGGGTACTTTCATCCAAAATGATTCTTTTTGGACATAAATAAGAACAAAATTAGAGTTGAATATAATTAGAAATGAACTCTAGATTTAGGCTATTTATAGAAAAATAAAATAAACCAAATTGTTGTGACTTTCATTTTATTAAAAATTAAACTCTTGTTATTATCCCTAACTTACCTTAAAAGAAAATTATTTCAAGTAAAATTTATATACTTCTTAGAAAAAAAAATTATATATTGTAAGTAATTTTAGGATAAAATTAAAGAAATTTGTTTTATTATTTTTAAATGTTTTAAAGGGATAAAAGGGTAGTATTTTATCTCAAGGAATGTCACATTGTGAGTTGGAAGTATAATTCTAATACAAAAAGCCTATATAAACACTAACTTTTGCAAGACAAAATTACCTTTCCTATTGCTTCCCTTGGCGTCAGTTATATCGCTTACTGTTCGTTTTCAGGGCTTACGTTTTGAAAATCAGTAATCCAAGGATCTCAAGTCTCAACACCTATGACACAATTTGATTGTAGCAAATACTATTCTAAGTGACACGAGCATTCTCTCTCATCTCCATTCAAATTCTACCATATCAACACCACAAAAAACTTCACCCACAACATCTACCCCTGCTTTTACATGATGAGTAATATTTGTCAATGTTGCTACTCAAATATTTGACAATTAGTGATTCCACTTCACCGCAAAATTCCAATCTCAAGTATACCCTAAATGAAACTGCAAGCATCAAACTCCACAATTTGTAACACGATAATTTCTTTACTTGAATACACCTGAATTAAACCAAAAGATATAAGCTACAATCACTTGACTATATAGACAAGAAAATTTTCCTGTAAACTAGATTATACATCCAACGTATAATGGAAACCAAGGATGACATGAAAGACAACATTACCCTCTCATTTAAAAACCTACATTGGAAAAATATCGACAGCATGCAATCTCAAATAGCAGGTATAATTGTGCTTCTCCAAGCTCAACCAAGATGATAAATTAATGGTTGCAGCTATCCAGTGAAGAGTTTTAGCCAATTCTTTTGAATATCATGAAAGCAACATGCTCAATTCAGTCAAATCTTATATCAACGTATTGTTTAAACATACACCATTAGTACAATGAAATTTGAAACAAAAGTGGACAAGGTGAAAACAATACAAACAGATTTATCACTTTTTCCTTGATATACACGTTTTAACCATAACTAAAACTTAATTACAATACTGATATTCAATCTTCCCTAGAAGGAAGAAAACTGTTTCATTACTTTACCCAACGTCCATGTGATCATTATCATTGTCTCCTTCGTAAAATTCATCATCACGCTGGATTTGCTTGTCTTGAGTGTGCTCTGTAAAGACAATTTCTTTGGTAATGAGTAAAAAGCATTGCATGCCAAAAAGGAAATTTCAGGTCAAGTGGGCACGAGAGTGCAGAGGTGCAAACATTCAGGGATTTTACTTACGATCCATTCGTTCATCAGGGTTCTGCTCGTCTTCATCGAATTCAGGAATATAAAAATCAGGTGGAACCTGCAACTCAGAGCTACTGCTATCAGATAAGAGAGTGATAAATTAAATACCACATATTAGCTGCACATAGAAACCTTCTGTTAAACAAACTCGATCATTATCAGGACTTTAAGTATATTAAAATCTTTGCTAATTTTGAAATGACTGGGGGTTTTTGCTAGAACTCCACCTCATACATTATTTGAAGAATTTACCAAGATTCAGAAGCAATGAAACACTAAAAATCATTTTCATGGGGTCTACAAGATAATTGTAACAGCGCAACCAGGATAACTTTTAGGTTACAGTTAATCACGGCAATTGACCAACTGATGAATGAGTAGAAAGCAAATTAGAAGTGATCTGAATGCCAGATGGTCAGCAAAAACATTTAACAGAAGATTCTATAACTTATATTGGAGTAAAAAGAAAACTTCACAAGTGTAGAAAACCAAGCACAAGTCACTATCTAATTAATAACTCCAGCTATTACAAATAAAAAGGGCTTACTGAATACTGAATTTGTTTGGCAACTATTGGCATATTGCTCACCTCTTGCATCTGCACACTTGGAGCATGTTGGATGCAACGAAGATTTTCTAGTACTTGCATTTTTATTGTGCTAAGATATGATTTGCTATTCAAATTTTCCTGCACAATCAATGAAAGCAAAAGAACATTATCAGGAAGGCTGAGCAGATCTACATTTCCGTAGCAGAATGCAAAGCATATGATAAGGATTGTAAATTTTACAAACTAGTCCATTTTAATCTGTTCTTAGTAGCCGCAACTTGAATATAGCTAACCTAGGTGAATAAATTGACCAATTAAGACAGAATTCCTTTAATGAAGTGATATAAATTAATCAATTTCTTTGAAGTTACATACTATGTGCCCATTTGGAATCCTCAATGAACATTCAGGGGAAAAATACTTGATATATTCATTGTCTGGAATCTCTGCAAGCGACACCAAATCAATAGTAAAATTAGAGAAAATAATTTAGAATAAACAAAACTAAATTGTTCAATTGAGGTAAAAAGAAATAAATTTGGGTATATGCTTGCATCATAACATACAGTTTCCGCCCAGACAAGGAACACATTTTTTCACAAAGCAGCCCAGCATGCATGCTTGCATATGTCAAAAGCGTCATCTAAAGCAAGCCAAAACACAAACATAGTTGATGATGAATTACTTCCAAACTGTTAAGCAGGAATAATAGCAATTTGAGAGCGGTCTGAATGGTCAATGCTGAGAAAAATTATGTCCATACATGTTAAGGGAATTTTTGCTTTTATTTTCCAATTTATGAAACAGCCTTTATGCACAGAAGAATGGTCAAATTTCATAAAAAGAGAACTTAGACAAAAATCATAAGTAGCAGCAGCACAGACAAAGAAAACCAATATGAATCTGAACACTTGCCAAAGCTCCAAAAACTATCCATGTTGTTGAAGAACACAGGTCTTCCACCTTCTTGATACCACCACAACCTTCTAAACCAAGTCTTAATACCGCCAAAACACAGGTCTTCCACCTTCTTAAGCAAAGGGGAACTCTATCCAATAATTTGCCAATTTGAATACCATTAAAGCAAAGACCTATCTGATGATTCCATTTAAAACTACAATTTCAATATGTTACAAAGCCATCTGCATAATACAACAAATTCAATAAAACTGAGATACCAGGATCTGAAAGCTATCTCGAATTAGAGAAACATGAAACTTAAGACAGGGAACTCACAAAAAGCATTAAAAATCCACCGTGTACGTAATTTCCCTAATCCAGATCACAAGCAAGAGGGACAAACCCAATAAACATGCTAGTTTCAGAGGCTAAATATATAAAAAAAAATTCAACCAAAATTTGCAAATGTTACAACAAATCATATTGACATCCGGTAAAACAATGTAGCATGATAGAGGAAACCAAAGACAACTATTGACGCACCTGATGCCAGTTTAAAAGTATGAAAACAAATAAAATTAAATAAAAGTACACATGCATTCAAAACAAGCATTGAATTTAAAGAATAGACACGATTATCTCAGCATACCATTGGGAAGTTCCGAATCTAAAAGAACACCAGTTTCAACAGTCCAACATCGAGCAACATTTTCTTTAGTATATCCCCCACCTCCGGTAACCTGCAGGAAAACATTCCTCTTCACACTGAATCTACTACACTAACAAACTGCATGTACAACTCACGACCAAATGAAAACATACCAGTAAGGGCAAATTAAATTTCTTCACAAACCGAACACATTCAGCATGCCCTGCAACCCTCACAATAGAACACAAAGAGAACATTATCGTCAACATCAATGACTGAACAATTGCCAACTAGCTCAAGACCAAGCAAATATCTTCAAGACTTCAACAAAAGAAGATGAAACAAATGCTCCACATTTAGCAATAAATTAAGGGGAATACAAAAGTCTCAATTACAAAGATATATGCACCATCAATAGAGAGATTGAAGCAGCCCAAACGATCCCCGGCAAGAGAGTCTGCCCCACATTGAAGAACTATGGCCCCTGGTGCATATGTTTCAACAACCTTGGAGATAATCTACAAAATAGATATTGGTGAGCAAAAGTTTATAATTTCACACCACCAAGCCAAAAAGTACAATTATTCAGCCATTTGATTCTTGGGACTAGAGCTTACTGTCTTGAAAAGTCGAGTGAAACTAGTGTCATCAATTCCATCCTTGAGTGGGACATTTATGGCATAAAACTTGCCTTCTCTTTCTCCTATTTCCTTCAATGCAAATGATTTCAGTAATTATTTCGATTACAACTTTGGTACAAAATGGAAGTTAACTTATAAACATGTTTCCTAACAACGGTGATAAAAAAAACTAAATATACTCATGTTTCGATACAAAGAAATTCAAAGTAAAAAAATAATAATAATAAGTGTGAACCAACTAGTATACCACACTGCCATGTCTCCTACTGGAAGAGAAAATTAATCATATGTTTAACAGCTTACTAAAAATTGAGGCAAAAAACAAAAGAATAACTAATGCAGTTGAATTACGGTCAGTTATGTTCTATTGACCTATCATAATATGAGGAACGCCAACAAATTAAAAGATGAGAGCACTGCAAATAAATTAAGACATTAAGAGGTACCTTAACATCACCAGTACCCGGAAAGAACATATCTCCATACTTGTGAAAACTAACAGTCATCACCCTGTCATGTCAAACTTCAACAATTTAATTGAAGTTCAATAGAATAATAACAAGCACATTGAAGAAATAAATGTGCACATTTGATGGATCACTTTCAAAATAGAAGTTGTGTTTCTTTAATCTACTTTTTCAGCACTACTTAATTATCAGTCCATTTATCAGATTCACTACAGCCAGAAACCTTAAAATATGAGATATATAAGAGGTACGTTCTGAAGTAACAACAAAATACAAGAACATAAAATAATATTTTTCCAAGGGTAAACCCTATCTGTCTGATAATCAGGACTGTAGATTCTTAAATATATTTGATGGTTAGAAAATCTAGACTGGTCCGTAAATTAACAAATTTAAATAATAAAGTTCAAAATAACAAAAACAAGACTGCTGTACCAGACATTCTTTGTTCGAAACTATAGTCAGAACACCCCAAGCTACCCTAAAAAGCTATAAATATCAATGCAAAATGAGCTTACAGAAACTGCATACCATGTTCACTTACCCATCAAAGGCAATACACTTTACAACTGCACATAAACTAAATTTAAACAAACTCTATACCATGACCATTTATCTATCCAATGCAATAAATACTTTGTCAGTTGATGCATCTGCAAGTTTAAAGTAGCCTAATGCCACTAGCAGTGAGCTAAATATAGTAGCTATCCTGAACTCTATAAGTGATAGAAGTTACCGTGGCTTTACCATCCATTGTAATTAAATTTCATAATACAATAAGAAGGTTCTACTACCTGTCAGTGAAATAAAAGGCTTCTTCAACACCATCACCATGATGCACATCTATATCAATATACAAGACACGAGCATGATATTTCAAAAGCTCCAGGATCCCTAAAACCAAGTCATTGATGTAACAGAAACCTGATGCTTCGCACTTTTTAGCATGGTGTAACCCACCAGCCCAATTTATGGCAATGTCACAGAGTTGATTGTTTAATCTACGTGCAGCATCTGTGAGAAAATGCAAATCAATAGTTAAAAATTGAGATTAAAAACCGAGTTTAACAGAATTATTATAACCATTTGAATTACCTATCGTTCCACCGGCATATATTTGACAAAACTCAAACAAGTTTTCGAAGACAGGGCAATCTTCTCCAAGATTATCTGAGGAAAGTCATAAGAAATTAGTTAAAGTTGCAACTAAAAGACCTCAAGCATTAGTTAGAGAGAAAAACTAATGGTAAATATGTTATATTCAAGTTTTAGCGCATGCCAAATATATGTAACTAGATGCAAGTGTACCACTCAAAGTGGGGAGGAAAAATGAATGAATGAAACAACAGTCAATTAAAGAGATGAAGCAAGTTACAATGAGATGAAAAAGTGCATGTTCTAAAATAACAATTACTTAAGACTCTACAATCTGCCAAAAATTAATTGGCATATTCAACAGAAATGCAATATCTTGAACCAATTCAACCAAATAATCACAAAGTAGATAATGAAGGATTCTATTATCCTTCACTTTCCCTTCAACTATAAAAGAAAAAGAACCAAACTAAATATCAAACTTATTTCTTATTTTAAACCATTCAACTAAGTGTGCTAAACACAAGGCAGCAATAAATAAAAATTATGCTTGTGGACTGGGTTTAAAAAGCCAATTGCACTCCCTCAAATTAAATTCCAAAACTGACCATACTATAGCTATGATAACTATCAATAATAAACATCCAATCAAGTTACTAACTTTGCTTGATTCCACTCACACCATGACCTTCAACAAGTAAACGGTGGCAGCAAAATAAATGAGGGAGCCAATTTATTCAAGGAAAGGGGAATCTATTTTGCAAGTTCTCTCATCTAATAAAACGACATTTGACCTTGAAATAAAGCTACACCCCCAACCCGTGACCCCCACCCCCACCCTAACCCACAATAAAACATTAACCAAACAGTATGGAAAGTAACCATAAATGCTTAAGAAGACATATGAACAACAATATAAGATAAATTTTCAAAAAATAGGCCATACATTTAGTTAATTCATGTGAGAACAAATGTTGAGTGTCAGGGGTAATCCGATGTAAAAAATCCACATAATCAGCCGAATGGAACTGTGCAAGCTCCACAGGATATGCCTTGTGGGGCCGCTGCATTATACAACAAACATCAATAAATGAAAATAATCCATGTCCTGCATAATTACAAATGAGATAATGATATGAAACTAAACAAACAACTAACATATATTTCCATCTTCTTGTGGAGATCATATGCGAGAACCAGATGGTGTGTCATACAAAGCCGATGCGGTTTCATCGGATGGTTGGGCCCAAAGTACACACTACCTACGTCTCCTGTAACATCGATCCACACATGTGAGGCAATAAAATACATGAACTCTATAGAAAAATCAAGGATAAGAAACTATTTTTCATACTCAATGTGATACCATTAAAGACAGCCACATAATTTTTCAGTCTCACATCTAAATAAATGGTAGGACTTACCCAGAACATATACCCAGTACCTTGTTTTGTACAGAATACCACTGAATGGTTACTGATTACATGATTGGACTTACCTCTAAATTTTGCAAAAAAGAGAAGACCACCCTTAAATTAATGAATCTGATTATGAATATTTATCATCCACCTCTTACCGAGAAGACTCATCCCTTAGGACACACAACAACGCAACCTATAAAAGATTTCTAAGCAGCAAACCGTGAAAAACGTACGAGAACTCAGCTAAACAGCTCAAAAAGCTAGGTGTTTTAGTTTAAGTTGTGAAACGAATCGGAATTTGGCTCAGTGGTTGATTGCAGTAAATCGAATATTGTGGCCGATTTAATCATATCAAAAGCAAAAGAAAAAAAAAAAAAAAAAAAAGAAGAAATTGATAAAGGAAAGAACTGTACCATCGTAAAAGTATGAGATTCTGTCCTTGGAGCGCATTCTATCGATCAGCCAAGGGAAGACGAGTGAAGAAGATGGCTACGTCTCTGAAGATTGCGCCATTGTTTAATCCGCAGTTTGAGAGTTAACCAAGGAGGAGAGAAAGAGAGGCGTACCGTATATTGGATCTGTTCTTAATACGGCGTCGTACAATGATTTGCCACCAGTTTTAATAAAATTTTGTATACAAATAATATCACATAATATAAATTAACTAAATAAAAATAACAAAGAAATACTCTTTTTATTTTACTTCTTATTTAAACCGAACCACCACCACCTTCTTGTTGTTATTGTATGAGTGAAAGGATATTTAAATCCACCAAAATACTCTTTTAAAATAATTTACTCAATAATTATTTATTTATTTATTCAGTTATTGATTGCGACCATTATAGAGCCGGCCGGGTGTCTTTTGCAATAGACCCGTAAGGTTTCCAAAACTAATTTAAGCCCGAACTTTCCCAGCCACGTGGGAAATAATTAAACGTTCATTGTAAACAAAAATAAAATAAAAATAAAAAAACCTATAGAGAACCAAAATGGACTTTTTATGAAAATGGTCTAATTTCTGGGTCCAATAACATTTATAGCCCAAGTACAAAAGTTGTTATTTTGGGACCAAAAATACTTATTCCTGACAAGACTACCCTTACTTTTTCTTTCCCTTTCAAAACAAATAAACCTGTTACTTTGCATGCTCATAAACAAAAAATTTTCAGAGTGAGAAAATTTACAGACTTAACAAAAAATAGGGCACCGAAACTTGAAAAACAATAAGAAAGTCGACGAAAACACTGGGTTGAATAATTTTTTATCGTTGAAGGTATTATATTGTGTATGTTGAGTGTGGGATGAGTGATGTTGCTTTCGTGGGTGGTTTAGTTGTTTTTTAGTATGGGGAAGACAATGAACAATGTTTGCTTCAATAAATTTCGTTGAGGGAGTGCCAAAATTCATCGAGATAGCATACATGGGCAAATTATACTCCCTCAATGAATTTCATCACTTTCCCGACTAAATTTTGTTGGTTATACGATAAAATCATATTTAAACATCTACATGTACATTACGTGTATTATTATATTATCTTGTATCTCATCTTATTAGATTTTAATCAATGCCACATGAAAATTGATTTACAAATTCTTTAACAAATGTAGTAAATTGTCAGTGCCTCGATAAATTTTCATCGAGAGATTTTTAGTGTCTCGACAAATTTTCATCAAGGAATTTTAGTATCTTAATAAATTTTCATCGAGGAATTCTCGGTGTCTTAATGAATTTTCATCGAGAAATTATCAATGCCTCAATAAATTTTTATTGATGAATTCTCTATGTCTTTAATAAATTTTCATCAAGGAATTCTCAGTGCCTCGATGAATTTTCATTAAGGGATTCTCAAAAACTGAGATCCCTCTATGAAATTTCATCGATGGATTTCAGGTATAAAATCCTTTCATCGAAAGAAGAAGGAGACAACCCATAACTAAGCATTCATAGTCAACTTTTTGTAATAGTTCAAAATACATCTCACTTTTAGAACAAAAATACAAGAAAATTGATAAATATATCTAACTCAATCAACAATTCATCACACATATGCAAAAATAAAAATAAAAAAATTTGTTCAAAATACATTCGAAATCATATATATATATATATATATATTTTAACTAAACTAAGTTTCTAATTCTAAGAGAACTTCAATATTTTCTTTATCAAAAAATTCTCAATAAAAAGCTAAAAAATGGACGTTGGTGTGTCTTTGGAATCATACATAAACATCTCATTTTTAGGTTTGGGAACAGTGGCTTTCAAATGGGAGAGAAGAGAAGAATGAAACAAATATGCGTAACATCTTTAAATTTGGAGATGCTATTGGCAAGTGACAGAATCTTCCCATCACCCTAAGCTTATTTATCTATCTAAATGCATATACAATCATCATAAACCACTATATCATATATCACAATGCTAGAGTGCATAAGAGCAATATATCCAATCATGACATAAATGTAATTCATTAATTATTTATAACGTCTGATGCAATACAACACATGTTACAGATTAAACACAACTACAAGATATACTACTACCTGAACTATAAATGACTCTCTAAGCCTGTGGACCCACATGCTCTAGTGATTGCAGTGTGAACTTTATTCCTCTGTTTGTGTCGTTGCTATACTAAACATTTCTTTTTCTCTCTAACTAATTGTTTGACCTGCAAAACTGAAAATGTAAAGGGTGAATCGTGAGAGACCCAGTGAATGAATAGATATAATATAAGAAAATATATTTTAGGGAAAATAAATTATGCTGTATATAAAATTCAATACATAATTTTAAAATTATAATCATAGTCACTATCTGTTGTAATTAAAATCACTTTAAAATCTATATCATTATAAAACTGAAAACAATATTATGCTTGAACTCTTTTGCTATTCTAAAATCAATTTTTTTTAGAAACTGTCAGTTTAAAATATAATTCTTCATGATAAAAATCATCTTTCAAAACTGTGTTATCTGAAATTTGTAAAACGATAGCTTTAATATCCTAGCTCACGATATCACAGACAGCCAAAATATATGTCTGAGATAGGGGATCACAAAGATCCTGAATCTATACTTTGGTATTCCGGCTCGCGGTATCATAGACAACCAGAATATATCTCTGAGATAAGAGGTTACGAAGGCCCCGAATCTATAACTCTAGTATCTTGGCCCATGGTATCGTAGACAATCAAAATACATCTCTGAGATAAGGGGTCACAGAGGCCCTAAACCTATGTCTTTAGTATATAAGGGCTTTACGTATCGTCGTCTCCCCAAATATATCTTTAGCCCCGTAGGGCAAAAATCATTTTATAAAATGACATGTTTCAAAATCATGTTCTCTAGAACAAATTTTGAGGACAACTCTGAAATCATAATGTAAATTAGTTTTGCAAAATCGATGAAAGTGATCCCAAACCATTCCCGTATCAAGGTTTTAAATCATGAAAGCAGAATATACTCAATTAAGCTTCCACAAATTTCCATTATAAACCAATCATGCAAAAAGGATCACAAGTCCTTGAATTCATAACATTTTATTCAATCATAGATCAACAATTCAAATCAATATTTCATACAACAAAAATAGTGTTTAGGAAAAATAAAATGTCCACTCACACTTATCTTAAATCAATAATAATTAAAATTATTTTTTAATTTGTAAAATAATAAGTTTTATAAAATAGGTAAATATCCACTCACTAGTTAAAGCCTAAACAATTCGAATACAAAGTGGTCGATGAGTGCTTCGATCGACGATCTACATTAAATAACATTCGTTAGGAATCTCAATATGGGATACTTAACTCATAACTGAACAATTAGATCATGCATGAAGACTAAATCTCAATAAAAAAATTAAGACGTTTTAGATTACTATAGAATTTGGACTGAAGTTACCCAAGTCAAATGATCGAAATTCATTTTCTGATTTCTTTAGGTAATTCTTCACTACACAAGGGCAATTTCACATTTTTAATATGATCAATCGGCAATGACTTTTAAGCCAAAATTTTAATATGTTCATCTTTTATAAATTTAGTTTACGTGGCTTTTTACAGTGCTTCATTTGAACTTCTATAACTCTAGTTATACTTAAATGAACGGATACTACTCCAATTTAATTCCATAATAGAACATTAATTTTTCAAATTTTTTCTAGGAATTCGTTTCTTGACAGAAAAATCTAATTTTTAACTATATCATTCCTTGTTATGTTTATAGATCTTGATTTCGATTTCTAATATTAGAATTACAATCAATTTACTACACACTAAGCAGACACGCGACAGTGGGTGGTACCAGAACAGAACGACTATTTCTAAATTTTACTGGAGGCTTATTTCCATATAAAACAACTTAATTTTTGGATATGTTATTTCTTTATGTGTCTACTTTTCAAAAAATTTTACGATGTTAAAATCGAATATCGAGAACACTATTTTATTTTGGGTTTTCTGTATGCTGCTCAACATTTTTAGCAAATCAAAATGCAATACAGAATGACCACTTCTAAAATTTACTGAAGACTTGTTGTTTCACGAAAATTTTAATTTTTCAACTATATTAGTCGTAATTGTGTTTACTTTCCCTAGAATTTTACGATTTTTTAATTGAAGATTTATAATTAATTTTACAAATAAAATACTGAACTTAGGTCAAAATTTCAGCAAGCTGAAACTGCCTCTGTCTTGTCGATTTTCCAACTCCTTGCCTATCAAGTTCAACTTTACAAATTAGTCACTACTTCCCTAAATTCATTGACATTTAATTTCACATTTCTCATGCATAATCATAATCATAACATTGCCATTTATATAAATAACTCATTGTCATCTACAACCATTTACACATTTATTGCAATTTACCCATTTACCACCTCTATACTTATCATGTCATAACACAAATTAACTACCATTACCATACATACTATCATTTTAATTTCACCATGCCTATGCCTCCAACTCAGTCATATACATAGCATACACAACTCTATACTTACATTAAAGCTGTATTTCAACATTAAATATTACCAAACTTGCACTTAATCATCAAACATACCATTTCATTATATAAACACAATACTCATTGCCATTTACATGCAACATTCAATGCCCTACTATAACCACACTCACTGCCATTATTATCCACCAATACCAATTACACAAATTCTCAATACACATTACAATTGCATTCATTATTTTCCAGAAAGTTAAAACAAATAGAAAGTGTCTTACCTCGTTTGATCATCAGTTTCTATCTTCCACTTTGTCCTCTTTTCTTTCTCTTTTTCCACTCCATACTTCTTCCTCTCTCACTTTCGGCCATTCTTCTTCCTCCATTTTCTTTTTCTTCTTTTCTTCTTCATTCTTCTCTTTTTTCCTTTTTTTTTTTCTTTCTTTTTCCTTCTCCTCTCTCTCTCTTGTTCTTTTTTCCTTTCATTATTTTTTCTTCTTTTTCTTGATTCTTCTACACCAATGAAGAAAAAGCTAGAAATGGCCACATATATACATGCATCTTTGGCCTTAAAAATTGGACTTACATTTAACTTAAATTTTGGGCTTGATTTTTATCTTGAAAAACAAAGAAAATTATAGAGAAATATAGGCTATATTTTGAGCTTTATGGGCTTAAAGTTGAACTTTCCATTTAACAACAATTTGGGTTTGATTTTATCAACTTGCACTTTGATTTTATATTGTGGGCTTTCTTTTTTATCTGTTTGGATTTGATTTGATTTGATCTTATTTCATTATTTCAAAATCATGACTATTTACATCTCTTTACTTTTACTTACTTTGATTTAGCATTTTACCTCTTAAATTTTGAGAAAAATTTATTCTAGTACTTATGTCATTTTATAATTATTATGAAAAAATAAAAATTGGACATGACAATATGCATTGAGGGCAAAATTATCCAAAAAGGGAAAGAGTAAATGGCAAAATGATAACAGTGGAGCAAATTTGGCCTCAAATATAACAATTTTTTCACTTGGGCTATAAATAATTTAGGCCAAATATTAGGCCATTTCCGTAAAAAACCCAACCATAATTCCTAGTCCCCGCATCTACAAATTTCCACCCCGACCTCTTCATTTACTTATTCTGCTGCTTTCTTTTCGCTGAAAGACTCGGCTACCGATATCCCGTTCATATAGTTTGTTGGATCGAAATCTTCCTTTGGTCAGGTAAGTCCATCTCCTTCTCATAGTTTAGATCTGAAAGTTATCGATTCTTGTTGTTGTTGTTAATCATCATTTCTTTTTAATGCTAGTCAAAGCTGATAGTTTTTGTTCGTTCCATCTTGATGTGTTTTTTGATGTATAATTCGGTGATAAAAACTCAAAATTGAATTAATATCTGAGTTTCGTTTTAAGATTGGATCTTGTTTGCAACTTCGTTCTTATTATCTTTCTGGGAAAAGCAAAATTAGGGTTTAGTAGTCTATTGTTATTATTACTTTGTTTAATCGCTAAATAGCTAAATTAAGGTTTGTGTTCATCCTATAATTATTATTTTTCCTTTAAAAATTTTATTTAACTACTTATTAGGGTTGGCATGATGGATTAATTGAAAGATTCTTATGATTTAGGTTGCCTATGTTTAGGTGGTGAACATGCACAATACGGTAATGTGGTTTTTTTTTTTCACTACAATGTCACAAGTTGTATTGTTGCAGAGACGATGATAAATTCAAAAATTTTACTTGTCAGATCACTGGTTTATATTTGTGGATGGTAAATTGTATTTATTGGATCATTGTCAACTACATTATGTTGAATCATCAATGCATAATTCATTTGTTAATAAATTTCAGTATTTTGCATAGTGCTTGTAAAATTCTCTCTTTCATTTTGGGCCTTCTGTGGAAGGAGCAGCTCGAGAATGATGGTCAGCGAGTTGATCAACTACCCTTTTTTCTTTTGTCAGTCCTTGCCTTGGATCTATATTAGTTAGCCTTTTCTTCACATTTCATTTGGGATTTTATGTGCTTTTGTTATTTGGTTGGTGAACTTTTTTCGTATTGGTTGTTGTTCATCGACTACCTCATACTGTATATGCCTGCCTTCGATTAGAAAGAGCATGATGAGTAAACTTACATGCTGTTTCTGTTGGGATAGTGGAGTTGTGGTTTTTAGAGCTTCAGGAAGTTGCTTTGGTCAGATTATATTTATTGATGTTTTACTCTTAATGCAGGATGACAGAGATTGAGACACCCTTTAGACCACGGGAGAAGCTTATTGAGAAGCAGAAATATTTCCAAAGTATCCATAAACACACTTACCTTAAAGGACCATTAGATAAGATTGCCTCTGTTGCCATTCCACTTGCTTTGGCTGCAAGTTCAGTGTATCTAATTGTGAGTGTGTGTTTTTTTTTTTGTGCTTGCCTTTTTGATCAAGTACAATATATCAAGAAAAATGAAATAAAGTTAATCCTCTCTATTTGTGGTAATGCAACTGTAATATGTATTCTGCTATTTATTTATTTTTTTCATTCAGGGACGAGGAATCTATAACATGTCGCACGGGATTGGGAAGAAAGAATGATGCAGCTGTCTGTTTTCTGTTGATGGGCAATACGATTTCGCCCTTATTCCGATGAATTTCATGTTCTTGTACTTGAACTGGTGTCTTTTGTAATTGAAGTTTACTATCGCTAATAATTACAACTTAATTAAGTTGAAACCTTATTTTTGGTCTAGTATTTTTCAGATTGGTTCCAAAATATTGAAAAAAGGCAGTTTAAGGCTTAATTTATTTGTTTGACGTATTTTCACTTTGATTAAGTTTATGTTTGCTTTGTGATTTGTGATGATTAAATTCCATTAATCATGCAGGATTTCTGTAACTGATTGCAAAACTATATTTAGCCTTTAATAAACTATATTTAGCCTTTAATATTTTAATTGGATGTTGAGTACTCCTTTTAAAGTTACTTTTGGTGCAATTTATTGGATTGAATAGCTTAAAGTGACTGTAGTGGATTTGATTGTATATTTAGGTTACTTTGAGAGTGTTGAAGGAAAACGAAAAAAAAAGGTTAGTGTATAAGTGCTTCCTATTAAATTTGATTGGATTATATTTAAATTTTCTTAGGAGTGTTAAGAAAAAAATGTTAAAATGTCTAAGAGCTTAAATATTTTAACTTTAAAAAAATTATAAAAATGCTTATTGTTATTCTTATAAAACTTGTGCATTAAGAATTATTATTATTTTTAGTATATTTTTGAAAATTTTATTAAAATGTGTTTTTCCTAAACTGTTTCAAATGTTATTTAAATTAGTATGTAGGTTTGTGCTAATTTAAAAGTTATTTGTAGTACTAATTAAATTTGGTAAGTATGTTTAATATAGTTAAATAGATAAATAATCATTGTTTGTTAAGTATCTTTAAAATAAATAGTCAAATATATAGATAATTATTTTAATAATATTACAAATACAAATTTATTATACAAATAGTATGTATAAAAAGATTTTGTATTTATAATACTATTATAATTATTTATAATTTTTAGTTTAATAATAAATACAGTGTTAGTTGCTAGTGCAAAGTGACTTTTAGAACACGAATATATTGTATTGTATTATTTTAAATGAGCTGTATTGAACTACATAATAGATTGTACTGCAATAGATTAAATAAAACTTGTACTATTTTTAATACATCGACCTATCGAACTATTTATAAGTTGACATGTGTTTGGTATGGTAATGTATAGAATTGTATTAAAATTTAAATTTTTTAAAATAAAATTAATATTTATTAAACAATAAATAGAAAAAAATGATATAATCCAAACCTAAATATATTGTTCATAGATTAAATAAATATATAGTCTATGTAAAAAAATAATAATTAAAAAATCAAGTGAATAGTGCATAATACATGATATTATATTATAATTTGTATATAATAATAAAATATTTATTTTCAAATTGTTATATATCTAATTATTTAATTAATTAAAAAAATTGATAACATAATACTTATTTTTTCAATTTTCCCAAATATATATCTAATAAAAATAATATCTAGCAATATCCTTATAGATAAATAAGTAACACACATTTTCATCCAATCATCTTCATTCAAAATGCATATTCAACCTAATTATCAATATATATATATATATATATATTTATACATTTTCATCCAACATCTTCATTCAAAATGCATATTCAACCTAATTGTCAAAATTATATATTTATATATTTTCAGCCAACATATGCACATCCCTAAAATTTAGTGTTCCAATTGTCAAATTATAATGGATTCTAAACATACGAAAGATAAAATATACTTGCTTTGAAATCAAACTTAAACCCTATTCTCATGCAAAATCATAAATTATTTAATGAAATAATATATCAAGTCACAAAAATATTCAAAATTCTTACAATAAATCTTATATTCAATGATAACAAATTCATAAAACACAATTAAATTATAATAAAAATTCAAAGTTTGTACAATGACTCTTAAATTGTAAATAAACAAAGAAAATATATAATTAACTTTCAACTAATTCATTGTCCACGGTTTCCAAGCAGCTTATAATATATTTTAGTGGTTAAATCTTGTCCGTTGATCTGAAAATTCAATGGTGTTTATGTTATCATTGCCTGCTACCTCGTTATTAGGTTCCTCTACTAATTTATCCTCTAATAGGTCTATTGACATTTCTCACCTTATAAGATTATATAATAAACAAAATGCAACAATAATGCTGTCACGCCCCTGCTAGTGAGGTTTACACTTGACAACTGCTAGAAATTCTTGAGACACATTTTAAAATCTCAAACATGTCTCTGTGGCCTATAAGGCTTATTAGGTACGTGTCACCTGTATGATTATTCACATAAATTTGTCTCTTCATAACATTTTCAAATAATTTCACAATTAAAAGCACACTCAATTTATAAAAGATTTAGGGTACATAACCAAATGTATTATTTTCTATTCATAAATAAATACATATAAAAATTTCTCAAAACAAACCTAGTGATCTAGAATAAGTAAGTCGGTGAGTCGATGATGAAAATGATACCTAAGGGTTTTACACCTTTAATTAATTACCACCACCAGTTAATGCTTTTTCTTACGCTCAATTTCCTAAAACTGAGAGGTGAGAAGGTGAGTATACGGAGGTACACTCTGTGAGTGGATAAATGCATAAAAACAGTTTTTCTTTAAAGAAATATGGGTTGTTATTTGAAAATTATTAGGCTGACTCTCTTTTTTAGTAATTATCTTGCTCGTGGATAATTTCGAGACCATCAATGAGTTTTATACAAAGAAAACAATGCTCTTTTAATAAAATAATTTTTTTAAAATAAAGAATGTAGGCTAATTATTTAAAAACTAGCACACTACTAATGTTGGCTTCGAGTAATCACGTGGTGATATTTGTGACTGTTTTCAATAATCCTAAAGGTGGGTAATTCCTTAACATCATCATTTCGTAAAACAATAAATTTTATAAAATAATTTAAAAATTGAAAACATGTAAAAATTCACTCACAATAAGAGAGTGAGTGTACACTCTCTCACTAGTCCCCTTACTAACTAGGCTCTTGCTTCGCAGTATTGGTGCCTAATTGATACATGTTGAATACTATTAATATTTAATTTCATTTACACTTGTACAAACCCTAAATTGATGCATGTATACATGATAGGTATAAGTCATATACACACACACACACACACACACACACATACACACATCTATAAATCGTATTTTGAATTTTTAACCTAAAAAATGATCCTAACCGGATAAACCTTAGTAATCACATTATAGAGCTCGAAAAGAGCTTTCCGTAGATATCTTGTATGTCTTTTAATTCTTTCTGAATTCAAAGTTATGACATTTGAAAATTTAATACACAATTCAGGTCGGGATCAGAGTTAGAGATATTGAGCTTAGGTCGAATATATTAAGGTTGGGGTTAGGTATATTGAGCTCGAGTCAGATGCATTAAGCTCGGGGTTAGGTATATTGAGCTCAGGTCAAATGCATTGAGCTCGAGTCGGATGTATTAAGCTCAGAGTCAGGTATATTGAGCTCAAGTCGGATGTATTAAGCTCAGGGTCAGGTATGTTTAAGCTTGGGGTCAAGTATATTGAGCTCGGGTCAAATGTACTGAGCTCGGATCAGGTATATTGAGTTTAGGTTAGATGTATTGAGCTCGAGATTAGGTATATTGAGCTCGGGTAAGATGTATTGAGCTCAGAACTTGAAAATTTTGATAAGGAAAATAAACTCTGATTTGATATTATAAGTACTAGTTGAAAATTATTTTCAGTGTAGAACAATTTCGTCTTTAATAGGTTTTTTTTTTTCAAAAAATAGCTCTATTTTTCAAAAAATGAGAGTAACTATCTAAAGGTCCAAACTATCAAGATTATTTTCTTTTTCTTCCAAACTAATTTCGACCTTAATTTTTTTACGTACTAACTCAAACTTTCAAATTTAGTTTCAATACTTCAAAAACAACCATTAAAGAGACTTATTCAAATTTCAAAGCTCAATTTAAAATAATATCACTATAATTACAAATCAAAAACTTAACCCATACACAATAAAACCTATTTCAAAATTTACATGAAAATGAATTCTAAAATTTTAGGATGGGTGGAATGCTTACCAAAATTCAAGAAAAATCCTTAGATTTGCTTGAATCTTTGGATTTGAAGAATTCCTAAATTGATTTCAAACCCTAACTTTCTCCCATGCCTATTCCTATCAAAATTTTTGAAAATAAACATTGTACAGGCTTTAGAATGATGAATTTGTGTTGTTATAAGCGAAAAATCAAAAGAAAATGGATGGATTGGTGAAAGAGAGTGAGATGAATCGTTGGAAACGTAAGAGAGAAAGAAGAATGAGAAGAACATAAGAGAAGGAGAGAAACATGAAGAAATTTATGAAGACTTGAGGTTTATATAGTGGGTAATAAAATGACAAATTTACCCTTAACTTGAGAAATAAATCTTATAAATACGACATTAAATTTTAAGGGGATAAAATAATGGATTTTGGAGTATAGCCCATCACATTTTGAGTAAACTAAAACATTGCTCATTGACATTTCTTGCAGATGAGTGTATAATATTGAAAAACTTTTCTTTATTTTGTGGTGCGGACTTCTAACTCTCTATTCTTATAAATGATATCTTGTTTCTTTATGTGGTGTAAGGAATCCTTCACAATTTGTATATCTAACGTTGACAAGATAGCAGTAGCCTAATTATTTCAAATCTCAGTTAGTATAACATCTAATTTGAAATAATGATTTGATTTACATATTAGTTGACATGTATTTTTCATGTGGAAACTTTTAATCTAGTTTGGTTACTTAATGCATTACAAAGTATCAGAAAGTTAAAAGTAGAGCCTTCTCATCCAAGCATTACAAAAATAAATTTCATATCTCGTGAATACACTCCTAAAACATTTGTAGGAACATTTGTAGTAACCTCGCCCTTTCTTATACGATATTATGATTTATCTATTTTGGTATACGCACTTTTATATAAATTCTATCTAATGCCCCTAAACAATTCAGCGTAAGTAGAAAAAAAATAATTATTAATTTTAAGGGTATCACAAATTATGTTCAAATTAAAAATGAAGTAAAATATACCTTGAAACACTTTCATCTCCATGTAACACTAAGTTGAAATATCTACAAATAGTCTTTTCAAATTGACTAAATCTATCATCAATAGTACAATTCTTGACATGATAGGCAAGAATGTGTAAAAATATACAAACTTGTTCTTCAACTGTGACCAAACCATTTGCTTTGACCCTCCTATTCAACTGTGACCAAATCGTTTGTTCTGTTCTTTAAAGATAAGGAAAATGCATTGCGAATTAAGAAAGTTATTAGAAAACATTCATCATGAATGCAAGCATATGATAGAATAAATGAATTACAAAAAAAGCTTAACTAAGGGCTTTTTTTTTTTAGGAAGAAATATTAAAACCAATCATTAAGTCGGATTTAAGTAAGGCCAACATGCAAAAAAAAACACATCAAATAAATTCATGCACAAAAACAAGAATTACATATAGAAATAAAATTATCTAAAGTACAAATGACCTATTGTTCCAACATTTTAATATTTATATTGGTTAAAACCTTCAACATCCTTAAAACCATCTTCAGAAGCTATGTCATGCTTTTATACTACACCTACAACAAATGTACATTAAATTAAGCTTCAAATGGAAAGTGAAAAGATTATTGGTGCTTGAGCACTATAATATATCCACAGGATGAATTGTTCTAGTAATTTGAGGAAAGATATAGTGATATATCCACAAAATCAATTATTCTAGTAAGCTAAACAGGAGCATAATAATCCATTACAAACTTCAATAACGGATACTAGGCCATATAATGCATGTTTCTACACCTAATAAAAAATTAATTAATTATCTTGTACAAGTACCAAATTCCCAAGTCTATTGAATCAGACCCCATAACAAATCTGTTGCAAGTTCTCAAAAATAAATTCGAAACTCGAACACTTTAAAGACCATGACAGCCGACACAAAAGTCACCACACCCAAGTTATAGGGTAGGATTGGGGACATTTTAAGTAGTTGAAAGTAGGGATCGAAGGGGATTGAAATTTGGTTGCAACAGATAGATAAAGATTAGAGCTTAGGTTGGGGTTGCGTGAATAAGTGTTGAAATAGAAGATGAAGAGGAGAAGAGTACAAACATTAATCTCAAAATCTTCCTCTCAATAAATACATATATAAATCTCAAATTAAAAACATAAATCGAATGAATGAATAAAATTAACTAAGAGAAGAGCAAACTAAGAGTGGAATTGAATAATCAAGTAAAACAATATGGTTTTGAAAGTTTTTTATTCTAGGATTTTTCTGTTGTTGAGAAAAAGAAAATTGAAGAGATATAAAATTTTGTCGAGGAAATGGGAAAAGACGAAAGAAAATAGAGGCCGATTTTTTTTAAACAAAAATTAATATAGTGCAGAAAGACCTTACCTCTCATGAGTAGAGGTGGCAAACGGGCTGGGTTAGGTCGGCCCATGAAATCGAAGTCCATCAGGGCTTAGGGGCTTGGGTACAATACCCGTGCTGGGTCGGGTTAGCTTAGAAAACATGCAACTTAGCACAGCCCATAAAGCTTGGCGCACCCAGGCTGTGCCTGGCCTTGGCTAACCTACGAGTCGATGTCAATTTCAAATGTTTATAAATTTTTTCAACAAAAAGTATCGATGTATTTTCTTGTATATATTGATTTGGTTCAAATTGTAATTTATTTTAAACTTTCTGACTTAAATGTATCGATTTATTTCTTTGTATATATCGATCTGGTCTAAATTGTAATTTATTTTAAACTCTCTGACTTAAAAGTATGGATCTGTTTCTTTATATGTATCGTTCTATTATCTATGTATCGTTCTGTTATATATGTATTGATACTCCAAATTTCATATATTGATATGTTAATAATAATAATAATAATAATAATAATAATAATAAATAATATAATAAAAATATTAAATTAAATGAGCATATGAGCCACGGGTTGGGCCCAGCCCACGACAGGCTTAGGCTTGGCCCAGGCTTACATTATTCATGGGCCAGCTCGACCCATTTGTTACCTTTACCCACGAGTCTTTTGTTTTTAATATCTACAATATAATATTTTGATATGTAATGCAGTATAATACATGATAAAATTATTACCAAACACTATATATAAA
Organism: Cedrela odorata; assembly: GCA_035584115.1. NCBI lineage: Eukaryota > Viridiplantae > Streptophyta > Magnoliopsida > Sapindales > Meliaceae > Cedrela > Cedrela odorata. The sequence continues at coordinate 4,877,247 of JAXCLQ010000005.1, read as the reverse complement.
AAAGGTCCAAACTTTTTGTTTAATTTAAACTTGCACATCAAACCTACACATCAAACATGCCATTAGTAGTACTAGCGTAAACAACGTATAAGTCCTTTACGATATTGTTTGCATTTTTTTTTTATGTTGGTAATTTATGTTATTTTCTGCTGGTAGAGATCAAATTGTAATTTCAACATCTTAACTAGCAAGTATGTCTTCTTTTTTAAAGATAAAACCTTAAAAATCTAAGAATAATACTGGTTTTTCTTATGAGATATAACATAATTATTATTTACACCCTTAATTTTTAAAAATATAGTTAAAACTCTACCATCACAATTTACTATTAAATTGTAATATTTAGGATAATATCGATTTTTCTTCTAAAATATAACATAATTACTATTTACCTCCTTAATTTTTTAAAAATATCGTCCGTCACAATTTTACTATTAAATATTAGTATTTTTTTTATCATTTAACATATATGCCCTTAAATATTCAAAAATAAACAAGATTGGTTATCATTTAGCACATTTGTCCTTATTCAAATCTAAATTAGATTGAATTAGGTCAACCCAAAAAAAATCTAAGGATTAATACTAGTTTTTTCTTGAAGTATAGTGATGGTATTACTTACATTTATTGTTTTTCAACAATACCATTAATCTTTCTATTATAACAATTTTACTGTTAAATATTAGTATTTTATTTATTTGTTTATTTTATCATTTAACACATTTATCCTTAAGTATCCCAATCTAAATTGGACTTGATTAAGCATCCAAATATAGATTGGGCTTGAATTGGATCAACACAATAAAAATTTAAGGAATAATACCAATTTTTTTTTTTGGATATTATTACTTACATCTCTAATTTTTCAAAAATACCATTAGTTATATATATATATATATATATAGTACCATTAATTATATATATATATAACTATATATATATATATATCATTTAACACATTTACCCTCAAATATCCCAATCTAAATTGGGTTCGAATTGAGTTATTGTTTAACACACTTGCCCTTAAGCATATGAATCTAAATTTGGCATGAATTTGGTCGACCCAATTTTATTAGGTAAAAGATAATAAATGCAAATATGAAAATTTGAACTCCTTGCCGTCACAATTTTACCATTAAATATTAACATTTGTTACCATTTAATACATTGACTCTTAAGTATCTCAATCTAAATTGGGTATCAATAGCGAAATTCGACAAATATGAAGTCTTGAACCTTGACTTCATGTTGAATTATTGTAATTTAAACTATAATTTATAACATCACATAAATGACTAAATATTCTACTCAATATGATCATTATTTTTTTTTATATAAAATTTACGTTTATTTTAAAACAATAAAATATATTAACAATAATACCAATAATAAAAAAAATAAAAAGTAATTATAGTCACAATGTAAAAAAAAAAGTTATTTATTTTCATATACATAATTATGCTCGTAATGTTAAAAAAAAATGTAATTTTTTTTTGTTAAAACTCTTTATGAACATATTTTTAAAATTTTTAAATTAATTAAAGAAAATTAAATATACTATTTAATAGCTATTTTGATAATAAAAAAATTAAAAAATAATTACAATCATGAAAAATACTCTTTATTTTTATTTTTGTATTGAGTTAGTATGTCGTTAATTAGATAATTTCCTACTCAATATTGTTTAGTTTCTTGGAATAAATATTTATTTAATAAGATTAAAAGTTATTTGTCTAATGCACATATACCATAATATATTATTATTATTATTATTATTATTATTATTATTATTATTATTATTATTATAGTGTACAAAATAAATCAAAGAAAAATGTGGTTCAATGGTATCAAGTGTTCAAATCTGTATTTGCATTTAAAAGTCTCTACATAAATTTTATTGTAAAAATTATTTCTAAATTGGAATAAATAAATAAATAAATAAATAAAACAAACAATTGAAGATCAAAGTAAACTCACCGCTAAGGATTAACGGTGGAGTGGTAGTTGTGCCCGCACTTTTGTAGCGCATGTCCAAGCAGCTAGCCAGGCCAGCCATTCAACTATCCAGTGTTGGTATTTGGAGAAAGAGTGTAGAGTATTAATAAATTTATCACCAATGGAATCTGCTTCTTCTATACGTAATCTCTAAAATTCATATCAAATGATAGATATAAAATAAAATAAAAAAACGTAAAAGGAATTAAGGGCCCCAGGTTAAAATCAAAATTTGGACATTATATAAGGAGGATGTAGATACAATTGACCCTCACCAATTAAAATACAAAATCTATTATTATATACCAAAGAGTTGGTAATTCTTTAGCCATATTCCACCATGACCCAGACGATCAAAAAGCTAGCTAGCATTCAAAATTTTCAGCTGGAAAAAGCAATAGATGTATTGCCAACACTCATTCCATTCATGTATGTATGTATGTATGTATGTATGTATCGTAGTTATATGCTATGTTGAGTTTTATATAAGAAATAAACTACGAACATCCAGTAGAAGAAATTGCCAAATTGGCTTTTTAAAGATTTCTTGAACACAGGATCATAGTGGGGCTTATGGTCCACAAGCGTTTGAATTAAGAAACAAAAGGTCAGAATTAGTTACAAATTGTTCTTATTTAATGCATAATTTATTTATTTATTTTTTAATTAAGAGAAAATATAACAGTCTGAGGGGGTTTTTGCTATTATTTTTTTATGTATTGAAGTGTTAAATTGTCCTTATGGTTCTTCCAAAATCAAGTGAATAATGATTACATTCCTGCATGCTTGTTTGTAGTGAAATTTCAAAAGAAGATATTGTTTCCAATTCATGAAAACAAGATCAATAAAATTACATGAAGAAATATTTAAAATTTATATATAAATAAAAAAAAAAGAAGCGAAAGCAGAGCTGAAACTGAAATATAGAAAGCCAAGAATACGATCAAATAATTGCTTTGGCATGGGATCTCTGAATATCAAACAAAGTGATGGTATTGTGTAATAAAGTCATAAGCTAGCTTCTGCCAATCTCCAACTATTTCTTGCCCACTAAGGCTCTCATTCATGTCTTGTGTAGGTGAGCCCTTCCTGTCCACCCCAAAAATAAAACTTCTGCCCCAAGCACCACTCTCTCTATGAAAAAAGAGAATTTACCAATACTATATATATATATATATATATTTAAGACTTTACAACTAATGAAATCAAATTATACCATATACCCATGCTCAGAAATTATATGTATATATATATATATATCTGAAGTGGGGAAAGAGATTTGTAACCATATAATCATATAATTCTTCATATATTAAAGATTTTAATAAGAGCTGTATAAAATGTAATGTCAATATATACATATATATATATATATATATACCAACTTAAGAAAATAAAATAGCTATGCTATCTAACCAAATGAAGTAGATCTTTCACCAAGTTTTACATGTATAAATTAAATATATTAACTGTAAAGGGGATCTACAGGTAAGAATTACTAACAACTTGTCTGTAATGCTGCTGCTAACTATCTTGAACTTCAATACAAAAAAGTATAATATTGGTGTTAATTAATTAAGTGGGTGTTAAAAAAAGCAAAGGTTGGAAAAAGATCATTGTGATTCCAGATAAGTCTAATTGATTTAACAAAGGTGAAATCATCATCTCCTAACTTTCATGATTGCAAAGTGACAAGGTATTTTGGTAATTCTATTATGCTCAATATAATTAATTAGTATTTGCTTTGGTTGAAGAGTAAGGAAGTTGGGTTTCATAGCTTTAAAGCCAGCCTACCTTATAGGAGAAAGAGAGCCATCAATATTCTAAAGAAAAGGGAAATAAATTAAGAAGAGATTAATTACAGACACAAAACAGAAAGAATAATTTCAAAGGCATCTGCAATGGCTACACAGCAGCAGCAGCAGCAGCAATCGCAGGGGTTGAGATTGAAGAACTCAGGACTAGTTACGAGTTGCAATGGAAGTAGTCCGATAAAGGATGAGAAAGAGGATCAAGAAATGTCGAGATCAGCATTGGCTATGTTCAGAGAAAAGGAAGAAGAGATTGAAAAGAAGAAGATACAAGTGAGGGAAAAGGTTTTTGCTCAGCTCGGACGTGTTGAAGAAGTGAATAGGCGCTTGGCTGAGATTCGAGAAGTAAGTTAAAAGTTATTGGTAATTAATTAATTGAATGGATTGATCATCTGCTGCTTGTTAGATCGATCTAATAAAATGATTTTGGTTAATTGTTTCAGGAGATTGAAGCTCTGGCTGATCCAATGAGAAAGGAAGTTGCTGTTGTACGCAAGAAGATTGACACAGTTAACAAGGAGTTAAAGCCGCTGGGACTCAGCTGTCAAAAGAAGGTAAATAAACAAATATTTTACACCTAAATAATTTTCTCAAAAGAAGGTAAATAAATAAATATTTTACACCTAAATAATTTTCTCAAAAGAAGGACATATTAATCATCTTTTTCTTTAATTATTAATTATTATCAAAATATTTACTTCAATTGTGTTGAAAATAAAATCATTCATTCCTTCCACTTTGTTTCGTGTTGCATATAATTAGACAATTGTGTATATATATATATATATATATATGCTGAGATCTTAGAACGCAATTTGAGGATGCTGCTGCTGCTACGCTTAATTATATATATATATATATATATATTTTATAAAATATTTAATATAAATTAATCTCAATAATTTATAAATTATGTAAAATAATAATAATAATAATAAAATTAATAACCTGTAAATGATGTAATAAAACACACACATATCCATTTCCCGAGTGATTCTCTAATACATTCGCCTGGAGGCTGCTTAAAATCCAATGACTGTAATCATTTTCTTCAAAATGTTACTATTTAGCCAAACTAGGCTTTACTTTTATTTTTCACTCTGTTATTACCTTCTATCAAGTCGTATATTTACCATTTAATCTTCACTCTCTTTCCCCACTCTAAATTCCTTAACTCTTAATCTTCTCTCTCAGTCTTTATTCTATATTTTCTCTTGTGTTCAACAACATAATCAAGTGTCCAAATTGGAAGCTTGATTGGAGAGTGATAAACATATTGCTTTTATTTCTCTAAAACCCACTAGAGTTGGGAAAATCTAGCCATTGTTTTACCAAAAATCAAAGCCAAAATTGCATCATGTTAAATTTGCTATTGCTTATTGTTATAAATGATAACATGAAAAGCAATAAACAAACTTGCAAGTTTTGAGTTTGGAGTGTGGGTCTAGTGCCCAAAATGAAGTTATTCGTGGAGGCTACAAAAATTGTGTAGGAAATGAGACGGTGGGGAATGGTGTGATTGAAAGGGAGGTGTGTAATACGGGAACGATTCCCATGCGCGCTCATTCGAGGGAAGTTACAGTCGTCACACAGACTTTATGAAAAGCTCTTAAAAGACCATGACATATACATATTTATATTTTAAAATTTAAATATTATGAACAAATATTAAAAGTCATACTTCTTCAAATTGTTATCCGAAAAAGTAAGTTAATTATTTCACTTGCCTCCAATCGTATCTACATGTCAAATTGGTGAAGACGGTTATTATTTCGTGATGAAATTTCTAATCTTTAGGTACTAGTTTCATCAAAATACAAAATTTTTTACACTTAGAAAATCTTAATTAATCTATAAGAATAGAAGAGAAATGAAGTTCATTTCAATCTCTATCTTTTCTTTTTATTTTTATTTCTCACTTCTGCTTCTTTCTTTCTTTGGTTTTTATTCAAAACAAAGCATACAAAAAACTTTTTATCAAAAATGATGCTCTTGATAAAGTGTAAAGGAAGAAGTAGCGTTATCTTAATACTTAACCCTTAAGTTTTTACTTTATTCAAAATCTAAATTGAATCAAATTTAATTGAAATTCAAATTCACCAATATGTATAACACTCTTATGCATTTCATTCGTTAAATGAATTAATTCATGCTAAGTGTCAAATGATAATAGGTGAATTCAATTAACATTAATTAAATTAATATAATAATATAATATATTAATCAAATTAATATATATATATATTTAAAAAGAGAGAAAAATATACATATATTATATTATTACTTTAATAATATTAAATGTAATTATTACTTTAAATATCTATATTATTATTTTAATAATATAATTAAGTAATAATTATTTATATATATTACATTAATATATAAATATGTAATCATTACTTTATATATTTAATGTTATATTAATATTTGAAAAAGATATTTCCTTTTTAATTGATTATTTTAATCAATATTAATATATTAAATCTCAACTATTGATTCAAAATGAATGGATAAGATTTAATCAAAAGATTGACACTTAGCAATATCATATAGTGCCACTTATCATCCAAAGAATTATTTGATTAAATAATATTTAAATAATCGTTAATGAATAAACTTATTTATTCATTAATATTTTTATATTTTATACATTTTTTAATATCATATAAATTCGTAAATCATATTTATATTATATCATAAATTACCAAAACTTTTCCTAAACATATGAGTGTTAGCGCGTTTTAATCAATAAATTCATTTTTTACAATAAAGAATTAAATTGTTATTTGATCAAAGTATCGGAACAATATCATTAACTAATTAATAATTATTGTATAATAATAATTACTATCATCATCAAGTAACCGACTAACGTGTGTAATCCCCTAAATTCATTGTAAGCTAGACATAGATAGATACGAACTCTTTCGTATCTCTTCGGTACAACTCTTTGCAACCAAAGTTTCTAATGATCATGAGTGACTTCTTGCAAGATGTTATGACCCTCAGATATAGATAAATGAATATATCGAATAAGCTCATATAGTTGTACGTGCATGTAGTAAAATTCCTCTGATGTCGACTCCCAATCGAGTGTAGGTTATGGTATCGTCAAACCTCTAACTTAATTCTAGGATTATAACCTCAATCATATACAAGATTCATATATCCGCAAAACACTTTTTCGGACATACATGCTTTGGCCAAAATTTTTTTTTCTACATATAGCAGTTTCATTTAGAATCTCAAGCTCTAACATTTGAGTCAACAAATTTCATTTTGGTTATCACATGTCCTCATATACTAAAATACATTGCCAGTAAGTTTCTTTCACCAGACATGATTAGCTCGATATAATATACATAAGTGAACGATGTGTCTCAGTGCAGGGGGCAGCCATGACACTTTAAGTCATAGGACTAGTAGTACACTAGTACGGTTGTGTGACGTATCATTTACTGTGAATAATTACCCATGTGATTCGTCACGTTTGGTCATGATTAGTAACATGTTCACCAACGTATTTCTATGTTTATGCTCTTATGACATAAGACTCGTCACCCAACTATTAAAATTTAATAATAATCATTGGTAGCATCAAATATATCAGTCATATAATGTTATATTCTCATATGACATTACCTGAATTGAGAACTAATTAGAATGTATATAAATGAGTGACTCTGTATTCATATTTACAACTCTTTGCAAATAAAGTCTTGATATCATAATACATCACGAGATCTTATTCTGTACTATATACAATATAAATTAACAACTTAATATGCAAAATGATCTAAAATTTATTTTATTAATCGTAAATTAATTTATAATTAATTACAGAAATACATATATACAATGAATGATATCCTTAAACTATATAACATGATTAGTTCTAAGAAATATCTCCAACAGTGATTGAATTGTGTAGGTTAGATTTTTTTTGGGGAATGCAAAACAACTTGTAAAGAAAATCATTTCAATTTCAATTAGTTGTATAAACGAGGAAGGAGCGGGAGACAAAGCTTAGAGCATGGTGAGGGAGGTTAGTTTTTAGGTTGTGTTAAATGAAATTTGAAAGAGTTAAATGATATAAAAGACAAGGAGAGGGTCCAAAATTTAAAAATTAATTATACAAATCAACGTTATAAATTTAAGTCACGAAATCATCTCTTATGTATGTATGTGTTGGTTAGTTTGTAATTCATGGAGGAATCATATTTGTAGTCATCACTTTTTATGATAATGTTGATCAGTGTTTGTGTTAATTATATGGTGTAAATAGCTCAAGATGGACTGATTTAACTTCATAAAACATCTGAATGCCTTAAAAATCAGTATATATATATATATGTGAAAGTTGCTCTTCAAGGATTGAAGCATGTATATATATTGTTGTTATTTAGCTCATGAAAAGTTTTATGTCATACACACACGCGTATATATATATAGGAGAGGGAATACAAAGAAGCCCTTGAAGCTTTTAATGAAAAGAATAAGGAAAAATCTCAACTGGTCAGCAAATTAATGGAGGTGAGTGTCACGCTTTTTCTTCTCTCATCAATTTGCTTAACTAATTAAGTGAATATATATAATTTGCCTTATTTGAACTTCTGTTGATTCTCATTAGCTGGTGAGTGAAAGTGAGAAAATGAGGATGAAGAAGCTGGAGGAGCTGAGCAAGAACGTTGAACTCCTACAATAAACTTTGCTAATAATTAATTAAGAAACCAGATGGAGACAGATGATATCTTCTATGTGATGTAATTAGATTATTCGTATTTTCTTTATGTTTTGATGATACATACATGTTGTGACTTTTGTCTGTGTATTTCATTGGTCTTAAATTTGATGGAGAGTTTTGCCGATTTAAGAAAGAAAATACTCCATGATCACTTCAGGTTTGAGTTTGACACCCAACATATATTAATTACTGCATTCAAATGCCGAGACATACATGCATGCTTGATTCATGATCTTGTTATTACTTTGTTTTATCTGCAAGAGTAACTACAAATCACTTAAATTGATGTGCATGTCCTGCCAACTTACACTTGCTCATTTATTGACCCATCAAAGTTTAAGGTAAAGTTACAGTACACTGTTTGTTAGTAATATGACTCCAAAAGTTTTAGTTCTTAGTTTTGTTGTAGGTCTATTCTCTTTGTATTATCAAATGTCATTCAGAAAATGGGTTAGAACACTGTTAAAGAAGGAAATATAGCAGCAATAACTAAAAGAAATTATTATTATTAATCAATTAATATTTCATCTTCAAGAATCTCTTTTAAAATTTTAAATATATATATATATATATAAACATTCTAAAAATTAGTAAAATAAAATCTCTCAGTTGACTTCATTTGATAGTATGATAATTTTGTTGTGCTTTAAAAGTAAAATTAAAAGAGTATTTGATAATATGACATAACTCATTCAATTTTTCATTAATATATTTAACATTAGTGTTTTTATTTAACCATAAAAATAATTTTTACTTTAAATTAATTTTATTATTAATAAGATATATAACTTGTTTTTCAATAATAAATAATATGTATTAGAAGACCTAATCCAAAAAATGTGCTTGTATATTTCTTATTTATAGTTTTCTTTTCATCTTTAATCATTTTGACTATGGTTCATTTATTTTGGTGGTGGAAGGAACTTGGGCACTTGGTAAGGGATTTTACCACCGTACCAATTTTGAATTTATTGCTTTTTAGTGAATTATATTATTTGGACTATCAAATTATTAGATAAATTTTGGTATCTTAAAATTCCGAACAATAACGAGTATAAATTTAGATAAACGGATGATGCATATTAAATTTCATTTCTTCAAAAAAATAAAATAAAATTTTTAAACATTTAACTTTTTTTTTTTTTAAATTTCTAAATTCTTTTCGCTATATATATATATATAATGTTTAATTAATAATTTATTATATCTAATTTAAAAAGATAATGAAAATTTTTAATAAATTTAGATATTAAATATAATTTTTAGCTAAACAATTAATTGGAAAAAGCTAGACTTACAACATAATTTGCCAAGTAATTAAAAAAATTAAAAAATTAATATTAATAATTTTTATAATTAAATTATTAATTTCAAGTTATTTAAAATTGTAAATTAATCTTCAAAATAGCAAAAATATTAATGATTAAATTGTTAGTTTTAATTGAATAACAATTTTGTTTTTACCTTAAAGGAATGAAAAAATATTAATTAAATATTGTAAATCATTAATATTTGTAATTATTTTTATATCAATTCTGAAAAATTATATATACATAAAAAAAATATTATTCTTAAAAGGATTATATAAAAATAAATAAAAATTATCTTTGTTATGCAACTACTATGAAATACAAGTATAGTACTAGGTATTTAAACCAAGCTTTTTTCTCACTCCACCAATTAGCCTTCCTCCTTTTTTTATTTTTTTTCATTTTGCCTTTCCTCCTTGCTTTGTCATCCATTTTCATGTAATATAATGATAATAATAATAATAATAATAATGCCATGGGGCATACAAATTGGTGTTTGGTTTAATATTCATTTTAATTCTACTATTTTTTTTTTAAAAAAAAAAAGAAAAGAGAAAATGTTGAGTACCTTCTAATTTTTTTGTCCAATATTTGAAGGCCCTATTCATTTTTTTTTTTAAAAATAAATACTTAAGTATTTATTTCTTTACGTTTATTTTTGTATTTTAATTTTAATTATATAAATTTGATAATAATATGACCAAGAAAAAAAAAGATTTTGCTCTATTTTTTTTTTTACCTTAAAATTTAAGGGCACAGTTCAAACTGAAATTCATAAAAAAATAACAATAAAATAATAATAAAAAAAAAAGATTTAAAGGGATAATGAAGTATTTTTCAAATAATAAAAGGAAACAAATAATTAAGACAAATCTCTCAAGTATCGGAAAAATTGGTTTAAATTGAAATTCATGAAGGTGAAATCGGAATAAAAATAAAAATAAAAATAAAATAAAATAAAATAAATGTAAATGTTTTAGGGATAATAAAATATTTTTCAAATAAATAAATAATTAAGCGAAATCTCGTGCATGCGTGCATTGGACATTTCCCCTATTAAATGCCTCCCGCTTAATTTAAAAGTTGTTAGGGGTGTATTTAGCAACATTGTTATTCAAAACGAACCGCGGCCGAAGGTTACTGCCACTGCCAGAGAAGGAATGATGGAGCAAGGCGGTGACCAACAGACAACCCTAAACCCCGGTAATGGTGAAGCAGAACAACTAAAGAAGGAAGAAAAGAAGCCGAAAGTGGTGGTAATAATGGGTCCCACAGGTTCAGGCAAATCCAAGCTAGCCATTGATTTGGCATCCCACTTTCCGGTAGAAATCATCAACGCTGATTCCATGCAGGTCTATAAAGGCCTTGATGTACTCACCAACAAAGTCCCACCACAAGAACAAAAGGGTCCGTATTTTCTGTCTCTCTCTCTTTGTATACTCAAATGTTAATTTTGTTTTTGTTTTTTTTCACTTGAGTTGGGTTAGTGAAATAATTTTGTAGGAGTGCCACATCATCTTCTGGGAACTGTAAGTGCCGACGTGGAATATACTGCAAAGGAGTTTCGAGATTCTGCAATTCCTGTATGTTTATTTCGCCTACTTCAATCCTTTGCCTTGTCATAGGTGTTTTTACTGTTGTTGTTGTTGTTGTTTGTTTGTTAGAAGCTCTTCCTTTTATTATTATTTAAGAAAATTGCCAGGTCTCTTCATAGAAAAAATAAATAATACAGAGGTTGTTTATATATATATATATATATATATATATATTTGTTTCAGCAAGTTCGCTATTTATTTCACACAATATTCAAAACCCTAAAAATCATACTGCAAGAAACTAAAAATTGACAATTTTTCTTCTTCATGTGCTCATGTATCATTAATAAAGCATGTTGATGGTGTGGGTTGGTATGCATCTGTACTTGTTTCTCTGGTTTGGTCTTAAATGAGCGTGCTTTATTTGATTGTTTAATTTAATAGAGCTGATGTTGAATTTGGTGCTCTGAGAGCCTAGTTTGCTTTACATTGTCATTGTCCGTAATCTTCAATTTTAGTTTTGAAATTATTAATTTCCTGGATTTTCAGCTCATCAGTGAGATACTGTCTCGCAATCATGTTCCGGTTATTGTGGGAGGTACAAACTACTACATTCAGGTATGGAAATTTTACATTCTATCAATTTGAGTAAAGTTTTTGGAGGCTATCCCACAAATTTGGTTTAAGACTTCTCTATTATAACATTGCTTTCATCATCTTCTGTTTCTTATAGAAAAAATTGTTTTCACCATCCACATTAGCTTGCCCATGAATGAGTCCTTACTAGTTCTTTAGTAATTTTAGAATGGAGATGAAAATGTTATAGCGTATTTTCTATAGTTTTTTGGTTTATATTGCTCGACTTCTCTTTCTATTACTATGGTAGTGTATAGATTCTGTACTGATAATTATTTGGATTAATATGTGAAGTCCTGTTGTTTTACATGTATCAAATTTCTTTGTCGAGGAGCTTGTTGGTGTTAAAATGTGTCCCCTGTTTGTTTGCTTGACAAATTTTACTACTGCTTTGTTATTATTTCTTCTCTGCATTCAGGCTCTTGTTAGTCCATTCCTTCATGATGATTCAGCAGAAGATATGGCTGAAAGCTGCTTTAGCAGCCTTTCTGGTATGGAGCAACTTTTTTACTATAATGCATGTATATGCAATTTGAATACAATTGATCCTTTCTTATTTCACAGGGGATGAGCAAGCTGATCTTGAGCGTGACTTGGCAAGAGACAGTTGTAGTTATAGTTATGACCTCCTTAAAGACCTGGACCCAGTTGCAGCAAACAGAATTCATCCAAATAATAATAGAAAAGTAGGGACTTTGACTAGTGAGTTCTTTTATTTAAATTTTGTAATTTTTGCTGTTACCAGATTAAATCCTTATTTTCTTCTCCTTGATGCCTATAATTTATGTGGAAAACCAAGAGTTTGTGCCTTAATAGTCTATGATACTGATGTTCTCAAAGCTTTATTCAGAGGTGCATTTTTATGGAATTATTTAATATGATTTTATGTTTATCCCTCTGGATTCTGTTGAGTGTTTTGCAGATCAATCAATACCTTAGTTTGTATGCAAGCACTGGTGTTATCCCTAGCAAACTTTATCAAGGAAAGGCTGCCGAGGTTGGTTGTCCTTTTTGATTATTATCTTTTGGATAATAATTGTACGTCACAATAAATTTGTGGATTCCTCTACTTTTTTGGGCCTTAATCTTTGAGGTTATGAAATGGGAGATATGGATTATATTGGGGAATGTTTTTTTTTTGCCTCCAATAATCTTGACTATGGAAGTTAATTTAGGGTCTTTAGGCTATTTTTGTGATGTTTCTTATTTATGAAGTGGACTTTCTATTTGATTGGACTGTTCCACCTTTGTTTCTATGCACAAAGTTCTTTCTAGCATTTTTGTTCTCTCTCTTATTTATATTTCTTCTCCTGTTGTTTTGTGTTTTCTTTCTTGGATACTACCCTGATAGTCTTTTACACCTCAGTGATTTTTGAATCACAAGTTATTTTAACTAGAAGGTGCTGTTGAATCCCTCAACTTATTTTTCTAAATGTAATTAATTACCTGGATTTCTATCTGTTTCTGAAATTTTCAGTAGAATTAGTAAGCACCAAAATCAAGCTGATTACAAATTGACAAATGAATTTGAAGCTGATTTCACTGACATGTTTTTGACTTATTTTATTTGTATTGCCTGTGGCAGAGCAGAACTGGGGCCGAGTGGACAATTTTAGATTCAATTGCTGCTTTATATGTGTTGATGCTGCTATTCATGTGTTGGACCGCTATGTGGAACAAAGAGTAGACAACATGATAGATGCTGGATTACTTGATGAGGTGTATGACATTTACAGTGTGAATGCAGATTATACTCGAGGTTTACAGCAGGCTATTGGTGTTAGGGAATTTGAGGATTTTGTGAGCACGTACCTTTCTGCAGATAGGAGCGATAAGACAAGTCAATCTACTAATGCTCCCCTTAATTCAATAAACAAGGATGTTAAGACATTGAAAGCATGTATGAGGTCAATACGAAAGTCCTCTGTTAATAATCAACTCAAAATATTATTAGAAGGGGCCATTGACAGAGTGAAATTAAACACCAGAAGACTTGTTCGTTGCCAAGTAAGTATACACAATCTGATAATCATGGCTGATTTTAAATAACTTTTTTCTCCTTTACAGTTTTACATCAGAGTCAAATCATATCTTGTTTGATATTATTTATTGATAAAGACTTATTTGAAAATATTGCAAAATTTCCTTGATAATTTTTTTCTTGACAAGAAACAAAAGGAACATATTTTAAGTTAGAAGAAATTAAGAGTGAAAAAGCTGCCCACAAAAATTTCCTTGATTAATTTTTAAATTCTGTCACATTTATATTTCTGAAATGATAATAATTTGGTTATCCTGCCATGCTCCTCTTGGTGTGTTGATGTTTTCTGCTTCTGGTGTTATTTTTATTTTTGCTTCTCTTTGTTTTTGTTTTGCTTTTATTTTTGTTTTTTATTCCTTTACAGTTTTTGGTGAAATGTTTTCTTTAACTCGTTGAATACAAAGAAAAACTTATTTTTAGATAAGCCCATATTCCGGGAGAGGAATCTGTTTGCTCTCAGTGGTGTCATGCAACTGATTTAGTGTTTATATTTTTGTGCTTTTAGAGATCTAGAATCTAGCGTTGATTTATACTTAGTCTGACATACTAGACTTGAAGCAGTATGTCGTTTTGACAGCACAAGTAATAAACAGTGTCATTTGCAGAAGAGGAGGCTCAATCGACTGCAAACTTTATTTGGATGGGACATTCATCATGTTGATTCAACAGAATCCATCTCATGTATGCTTTCTGAAGTTTTATTTGATTTCATTAGTACATTTTCCTCTTTTGCAAGTAAAGGTTCTATATCATTTTATATTCCAGGCAAATCAGATGAATTATGGGCTGTACAAGTAGTTGAACCAGCTATGAAAATGATTAGAGCTTTCCTTAATGAAGATGAAAGATTGGCACTTAATTTGGAGGGTCAAAACATCGCATCATCAGGAAATTCAATTGAAAGAGACTTGTGGACTCAATACATATGCAAGGTATGCAATGATTTTGATATAGTGGGAAATTTACCTGTTTCTTGGGGAACGGGGAGGTGGGTGGGGTGTTTGTATTTTCTTTTTCCTTTTATCTTTTGTTTTTTGCTTAAAGGAATTTTCATTACATCAAAATATTGACAATAAAGTTGTGCTCACGGCATGTCTGTTGATGAAATTGTTGTGCTTATGGCATGTATGTTGACAGGCTTGTGGAGACAGGGTACTCAGAGGATCACATGAGTGGGAACAACACAAACAGGGCCGTAGGCATCGAAAGCGGATTTCTCATCTTAGGAAATCTCAAGGTTTTGGCTTAGTGGATCAGCAGCAGTAGCAACGACAAAATCCTTGCTGTAGTTAGGGAGCAATCTTCAGTGTCAGACCAAGTTTGGACATGAACTTAAATATTTATTGTTTTCATTTGGAAGACAATTCCACTGGCTGGTTGCCTTGGGGAGGTATGAATAACTGTCGTTCTCATTCTTTCCTTGTAACATTTCTCCTCTCTCTCTCTTTCCTTTTATTCATTTGGTATGGTTAGCAGTTCGGCAATTAGGCTGTTAAATTTAGGAACAAAATAAATCATCAACCAAGCCAGAAAATCTAGGCAATCATATCCATGAAAGAAGGCAATGACAACCTTAATTAAATCTTCAAAATCTTATGAAAATACTTTCTTACTTCTCTTTCGTTATTATTAAAACTTATGTTATTTTCAAAAACTTATGAAAATACATTATTACTCATCTTTCATGCTAATTTATTTAATGCAAAAGAATAATATCATTGTCCTACTTGTATTATATGTCTATGTAGAGGCTTATTTAGATAACAAATACAGCTTCAACCAGAGATTTCAATAGCCTTGACATAGGGGTTTTTGCTTCTTCCTTGGGAACAGTAACAGTGAGCTCAGTTCTCCATAGAATACTTAACCTAGCCCGCATTCACATACCCCAGGTGCTTGAACTTCCTCAAGAATTTTCCATTACTACACTCAACACGATGCCCCATGATATAGGAGAAGTTTTGTGTTTATAGAAGTTTATTTTGTTTTTCTTATTTTTGTAGGATTTGTCTTATTAGGTTTTCTTATACGAGTCATGCTTGTATCAAAATCTCGTATTTTCAAATCATTTAGGCTAGAGGCAACTAACCTTATCCATTAAAACATTTATTCTACTTGGCGCATTCGACTAGGTGATTTTATTCTACTTACATTATCCTGCTGTGTCACCACATCTCATTTTTATCTTCCCTCTCTAAATTCCTCTCCAATTATTTGAAGTATTCTACTCATCTTTTGCTGGTTTATTCAGCCCTGGAAGATCCACCTTGAACACATGAGCTTCCTGTCTTGGAAATGTTAACAAAAGTTGAGGCTTCTTGAGGGAAATGAGAGGAGAGTGATGGAAAAGAAAACTCTTTTAATGGATCCCAAACAACAAAAGAAAAAGGAATAAAAAATGCTGTTGTTGAGTCGGTCACAATAGAAGGTTGGAATCATACTCATTTTTGCTATATTGTAATAATTTGATATGGGATGGAAGTTTTAGATTGGTTGCTGTGTATTGCTAGTTGTTTTGGTTGTAGAGTGTGACTAAGTGTTTGGTATTTATAAAGAACCTTGTCGATTTCTGGTACTACCACTTGATTGAAGTGTGTGTGTGTGCGCGCGCGCGCGTGTGTGTGTTAGTGTTAGGTATTTATAAAAGGCCTTGGAGATTTTTGGTACTTCCGTACTACCAATTTTACTTGGGTAAATTCCCACAGCTGAGATTTTTCTGGCGTTTCTGGGAATTTCTAGACTTTGCTTTTGATTTGGACTTTCAAGCTTAAACATAGGTTATAGATTAAGTCATACCCGTATGTTAACCATTAAAACCACATTCTCTAATAAACCCCCATTAAAGGCTTCGTGGCTTTCTCTTCCTTTACCTTCACACATTGCAAAACCACTATAGGAGTAGTGCCTAGTCCTCTCAATGGCACGGAAGAGATGGCTCCCCGTAAATATTCGCAGTCAGCATCAATTGGTCTATTTTGAAAACATTAACCTCTTTTTTTGTAGAATTTTTCATGGGGAAAATATCTGCTTTATATTTCTGTTCTGTTTTGAAAGTAAAATTAAAAAAAAAAAAAAAAAAGGTATTTAATAATACTAATTTTTCAATTGATATTTGATACATTGAGTTTTCATCTTACAACAATGAAGCGTTAATGATTGTCTATCAATTTGTAAGAGCCTTTTTTAAATAATTTTTATTAGTATTTACTTTAAATGAATTGAATGTTTATGTTTATTATTATTATTATTATTTTAATGTTGATTTATTTATTTTGGATGAATTGGCTGTCTTATTTGAATATTAAGGTCCATAACTCTGGGTTGACTTTGAATCCCTTGAATGAATATACATAAAATTGTTGGAGTTGTGGGGGGGGGGGGGGGGGGGGGGGGGGGGGTGTTTATTTTTTTTTT
>JAXCLQ010000005.1:4848366-4859751 GCA_035584115.1 Cedrela odorata | reverse complement strand
GTGGTCGTTTAAATTTGTTGTGCATAATTTGACAATTTGGCCTTTGATGAATATCTAGATTCTGGCGGGTCAGTATTTTTAACTACAAAATTTGATTAAATATTTTATCAACTCTAATAGATATCTTATACGAAAATGAGATGAATTAAACATAAATTAGATTATATGGATGTTTTAATTTTAATTTTAATTTTAATTCTTAAAAATATTAAAGTTTTCAAATAAAAACATGTATGTTTTTTTTGTGAAAATAATAATAATAAAGGAGTACATGTATGTGACATGTTATCTACAATTCCTAGTATTTAAAAGCTTTACCCAATCAGTACTTTACTGAAATGTTTAAAAAGGTCAATGGCAATAAGATACATCGTGCCATTGTGAACTTGTGGTCTCATTGCTGCTGCCTACAACCAATAGAGAGATAGATCGAACAAATGAAGCATAATGTCAAGGTCGTTACCCAATGAAAGAAGATTCTGATATTAAATTAACTTTCATAAAGGTTTAGTTGGGGGGTTTTTAATTAGCGTAATCTAATTTTTTTAGTTTAATTATATTTTTAGTGTTAATTAAAAATTTTTATATTTAAAATTAAAAATACGTTATTTGAATAACTTTATCTTTAATTTTTTATTTATTTTAAATAAAATTTTATTCTCTATATGAATTTTATTTTTTATCGAAAAAAAATAAATTTCATTTAGAGAAAATAAAATTTCATCGAAAAAAAATGAATTTTATTAAGAAAATATGATATTTATTTTTTTTCACTGATTTTTTTTACAAATTTCAAAATTTAGATAAAAAATTATAATTAAAATAAATAAATTAACACCGAATTATCTATTTTTAATAATTTTTTTTTAAAGATTCACTAATTCATTTTTAAAATTTATATAAAAAATTATAATCAAATAAATAAATTTTAATTTTAAAATTTTAAATTCTAATAAAAAAATATTTTTATTTAAAAAATAGATAAATTATCATAAATATAACAAGTTTAAAAACTTAACTATAAATATAAATAATGAATATTTTTGGGCTAGACCGGTTAAAAACCCTTGCTTAATTCCCAAATAATAATAATAATAATTATAAAGCCCACCACTGAATGATTCTGCACTTTACTGGCAAGTTACCTTTCCCACTGCACTTTTCCATCGTTTTCCCTCAAAATCCAACCCCGACCTAGTAGTTTCCTTTCTCCGATGCGATGATAATTTCAGCAAATTATCGATAGAAACACAAATGGAAAGAAAAATTAATATCCCTCATAATTTCTGCAAATTATCGATAGAAACACAAATGGAAAGAAAAATCAATATCCCTGGTAATCAGAACCGTCATGAAAAGGGAAGAAACTACCATCATGTTATCAGAATCACGGAGGAGGAAAGCGATTGGTTAGCTTCAGTGGAAGCAAAAATCAATAGAAGCCCCAGGTTCTTGAGCAAATCAGCCGGCAAGGAGACTTGTTGCATCTTTAGAGTTCCTGAAAGCCTCGTTGAAATCAACGAGAAAGCTTACCAACCCCACATAGTCTCCATGGGACCCTATCACCATGGCAAAGTAAATCTAAAGATGATGCAAGAACACAAATGGCGATATCTTGGTTCTCTTCTTTCTCGATCCAAAAACCGCGGCGTTGATTTTAATTACTTGTTTGCAGCCGTAGCGTCCATGGAGCAAAAGATAAGAGATTGTTATTCGGAGACTATTCAATTCAATAGGCGTGAACTCGTTGAGATGATGGTTCTTGATGGATGTTTTGTCATTGAGCTTTTTTGCATAGTTGGGAAGATGGTGCCTGGTAATCTTGATGATCCTATTTTTAGTATGGCATGGGTTTTCCCTTTTCTTACTCGTGATCTTCTCAGGCTTGAGAACCAAATTCCTTATTTTGTTCTTCAAACTTTGTTTGAGCTGACAATGTTAGCTTCAAGATGCGAAAATCCTCCCACTTTAGCCAAACTCGCCCTGGAATTTTTCAATTATATGGTTCAAAGAGATGTTGGAGTCTTGCAGAGATACTACAATCTTGAAGTAAAACATTTGCTCGATTTGTTTCGATTAAGCTACATCCCTTCGTCCCAAGAAAGGAGAACAGAGAGTAGTCCATTTCTTGATTTGATCCCATCAGCAAGGAAGCTTCATCTTGCTGGAATTGATTTCAAGCCAAGGAAAACCAGCAGTTTCTTGGACGTTAAGTTCAGAAATGGTGTCCTGGAAATCCCAACTCTAACAGTAGATGATTTTATAAGCTCTGTGTTCCTCAATTTCGTTGCTTTTGAACAGTGTTATCGCCATTGCTCAAAACACATCACTGCTTATGCTACCTTGATGGGTTGCCTGATCAACACGCCCGGCGATGCAGGGTTCTTGAGTGATAAAAAAATCGTTGAAAATTACTTCGGAACAGATGAAGAAGTTGCGCGATTCTTCAACACTGTGGGCAAGGATGTTGCATTTGATATACACATGAACTACTTGTCGGAGTTGTTTGAGGGTGTGAATAAGTATTACAGAAACGGTTGGCGCGTTCGATGGGCAGGTTTCAAGCACACTTATTTTGACACTCCATGGTCGTTCATGTCAGCCTTGGCTGCTCTCATACTCCTCTTACTTACAACGGTTCAGTCCATAATTGCTGTTTATGGCTATTTATATCCGCCTGCAAACTAACTATCATAATTTTATGTAACATGAGAGAAATTATGTATTGAAAGCCAAAGTTAAAGCTTGAAGCTTTATGGTATTGAGAGATTCACGACTCATCAGATCATATTAGCATCTATCGTGTCTTAATTTGGAAATTATATTCTGACAGTAACTGATTTGAGTTAAAATTACTGAATGCATCAATTGTGTTTTATGGTTTAGCCAAGAATATCTTTATGCAAGAGAGTTAAGAAAAAGATAAAGTTGAATTATTTTTATTTTATTTTATTTATTTGTTGTCAGTAAAAATAAAATAAAAGTAAAGTTTAGGTAAAACTCACCAAAACAAATTATTAAGAGTTTTTAATTGGTGTAGTTTAATTTTTGAGTTCAATTATATTTTTAACAGATAAAATTTTTTATATTTGAGATTAAAAATATACTATTCGGATAATTTTGTCTTTAATTCTTATTTCTCTTAAAGAATATCTTATTCATTCGATGAATATCCTATCTTTTCAATGAAATTCTATTGTTCTTTCGATGAATATATTATTCTCTCGATGAATTTTATTTTTCATCGAGAAAATAATATTTTCATCTTTTTTCTTATTGATTCACTCTCCAAATTCTCAAATTCAGGCAAAAAAAATTATGATCAAAACAAATAAATTAGTACCAAATTACCTCTAAACTATTTTTTAACTATTTTTCTCAAAGATTCACTAAATCTTTATCAAAATCCAAGTAAAAAATCACAATCAAAGAAAAAAAATTTCAAATTCATAATTTTAAGTTTAACAAACAAATAATAAAAAAAATATATTTTTGTTCGAAAAATAGATAATTAACTCTAAATATAACTTATTTGGGAACTTAGCCATAAATAAAAATGGGGAGTGTTTTTGGATTATAAAGGTAAAAAACTTAAGAGTGTTCCAAATTTTTAGGTTTTTAACAGGAATGACTATATTTTAGGCCCAATTATATTAATGGCCTAACTTAAATCATCCTTACATTTATCGCAAAAACACACCTTTTATACCCATTTTACCTCTACTTCTTCGTTTTTCTCTCAAAACAAAGAAATAATTTCAACTCCCTTAAATAGTTCCCAACTACTCTATTTTGCCCCTTGCCACATGAAATTTCGTTGAGATATCCATTGCACAAATGGTGTAAACAGTAACAGAATTCCTAAAACTCAGTTTCTTCTGCATAATTGGTAAGTTTTCTTGAACTCGTCTGTGATTTGGTTCACTTTAGTTCATTAAAATGTGTAAATATGAGTAGTTGAATTTATATTATTTGTAATAGGCAATGGGATGTGTTGTCAATGGTTTTTGAAATTAGAGAAAACAAAGTTAAAACATCAAGGGGCGACGTTTTAACTTCGTCAAGACAACGATGAAAATTCGTCGAGGGTTGATGAATAAATTAATCTCGACGAATTTTCATCGCCCCTCGACGAAATTCGTTGAGAGTATATATTGTCTCGATAAATTTTGTTGAGATATCTAGCTATATATGCATACTGGATATATCGACAAATTTTGTCAAGATAGTATGTACTCTTGACAAATTTCATCGAGGTATCTAGCTATGTATGCATACTGGATATCTCGATGAATTTCGTCGAGAGTACATACTATCTTGACAAAATTCATCGAGACAGTATGTACTCTCGATGAATTTCGTCGAAATATCTTTTATACATACTGGATATCTCGACGAAATTTGTCGAGAGTATATACTGTCTCGACAAATTTTATCGAGATCTTTGGCAGACATTTCTCTTTTGTCTATCTTAATGAAAATCATGAGTGTCGTTAGTCTACCTCGACAAAGTTTGTTGAAGAGAATATGTGGCCATTGTTTTCAAATTTTTCTAATGTTTTCCATTATTTTTTGCTATGATAATGACAGTTTCAATGGGTACACCAAGCAGCAATGTCAATAGGGTATTGAAAATAAGAGAAGAATATTTTTTCCTTACTGTCGTTACATCATTGTCCCACTTGTAGATGGTTGAAAAGTTACGTAACAAGTTAACTGCGAAGCAGCTTAGTTTGTTCACTCAATCATATTTCAGTAGATTTTTGCAGATGCAGAAGTTGGTATTCTCAGGGCAGCTTGTACACAACGTACTTTTAAGAGAAGTTGCAGCAATTGGGCAGGAATCAGAACAACAGATGTAGTTTTTAGTTTCTAGACAAGTCATCCGATTTTTCAAGTTTGAGTTTGGGTTTGTTACAGGCCTAAATTTTGACAACTACCTAAAGAGTAATCCTATTAGAAAGAAGAGGAGGAATACCCATCGCCTGCGTGACAAGTTCTTCCCTAGGGTGATTAAAATAAAGCAGTCACAATTTGATAAGTTTTTTGAAGACACATACTTCACCACTGTTGATGATCAAGATGCCCTAAAGCTATCTCTTGCTTTCTTTGTGGAGAGATTTCTACTAGGGAGAGACACTCGAGCCAAGGTTAACCCATTTGTGCTTCAGCTCGTAGATGATCTAAGCAGATTTGAGAGCTATCCTTAGGGCACAGTCTCGTGGGCCTTGACATACAGATTCCTTTCATAAGCATTGATTGGAAAGACTACAAAATTTAAGGAGCACCACTAGAGGGATAGGAAGTACACTTGTGAGCGGTACAATTTAGATAGGCTTCCAATTGTCTTCCAAGTAAGTGAGCAACCTGTGATTGATTCTTTATGTTTAGAGTTGTCAGATGCCCTATTTTGTGTGATATTATTGTTTGATGATGAGAATTGAAATGCTCAAAATTTCTTAACTATAGTTGTTTTTTTATTTTTTTACAGATATAGATATATGAGGCAATTCCTGTCTGGCGGGGAAAGTATGGCAAACAATCAAATAACGAGCTTCCTCGCATTTTAAGATGGATAAATGCAAAGAATATTCTCTACGACGACATCAACAAAACGGTGTTCTTGAATTCAAATGTAAGTTTGTTGTAATTATGACATTTATTTCTTAATAAATGTAATTTCACAAGCAGTATAATGTGTATAAGTGATATGATCTTTATGTGCATAGCCTTCTCCACGTCACGTGTTAGCTTTCTCTCATGCAGAAGCCCTCTTCCCATATGTAGCGTAGTTATAGTTTATCAGAATAGCACAAGGAGCGTACGAGGGGGACATTGCACTATCACCCTCGAAACTTGCACACCAGGCAGATATTCCTGCGAATGCCAATGAGCCAAATGAGCTCAGACAGATGTGAATACAATTTCATTTCACATAATTACATAGTATGATATCATGTCATCCCAATTGAAAGTTTGCTATGTGTATGTAGGTGCCAGCACAGCGTGATGCGGCAACAATACTTTCAGGACATGCTAACGAGGCAGATATTCCTCACTGCTCTCCTCTTACCTCTATCGGACCATCTTTCACAGCGCATGCCGGACTTGAGCACACACTTGTTGGGCCTCAGTATATTCATATTGAGGAATTCCTAAAGGTTATTGATGGCATGCGAGCAGATATGGAGGCACGGTTTGTGCATCAAGAAGAATTATTTTGAGCTGAGGTCCCTTTGGCGAGGCAAGAGTTTTCACACAGGAGATGCATTCATTGAGGACAGAGATGTAAGGGTGTTTTCAAGCATTAGGTTCTACAAAACAGGTCAACTTATAAATTTTCCCACAAGTTCACAATGATAACGCCTTGATCTGTGATTTTCATAGATTGATATATTTTTACTATGCAGAATGATGTGGCGGCAGATGATGCAGACGTACCCACCACAAATGGAAAATAAGAGCCTAGTTGATGATGTCATTGAAGGCGCTGCAAACATATACACAACCACAGTTGACAATGAGAGCCTGGACGACGATGTCATTGAGGATATAGATGCAAACATATGCACCACCATAGCACCTGTGAATTTAGACGAGGCGAGTAGCAAATTTACCCCCAATCTACGCAGTCGGTTTGGGAGACATTACAAGAGAGGCCTAAACTTAGCCAGTCCTTTTGTTTATCCGGCAAAAAGGTGAAAATTGAGGACTGTAAGAGAGTCTTGTGCAATAGACCATTGGATGCTTTCATACAATGGATGCGCAGTTTCGATGTTGAGCCAAAGAAGCTGTGTAGGATGACTACCGATCCCCATGTTACATGACCATATTAGGGAGTGACAAGGGTTCGTTATTAGAGGACAATATAAGTTACCGTTTAGGATTTTTTTTATTTAACTTTAAGCCTCATTTACTTTAACATATTCTAATAAAAAATGATTCACCGCTTTACCAACATATCAATGCGTATCTAGACTTATTGTGGGAGCAGCAGCGCTAGAAGCTGGATGTCATATCACAGTGAGAGACACTGACAGACACCTACGCATACGTGAACTCGCCTTTTAATGTTAAATACAATTAGATATTTTATTCACAAAACATATTATGAAATAACTATAATAATTTAAACATTGAATAAAGCTATTTCAGAGAGGTAAGGAGGAAGATAGAATAGAACGAGGCACTTATAGATTTCATCAACTAGGGTCATGAAGTTATGCAATATGTCATGGGAGAGTATTTGTCATTTAGGGACATGGCAGAGGGTCTGAGGACCTGGTATGACGTGGACATCGTGTATTTTTTGGTCAATGTGGATCAGAAGCACTAGGTCGTGGCTGTAGTTGATTTAGTGAGGCACCAGATCGACGTTTATGATTTATATCTCGTAGCGACCAAGGATGACTTCATGGTGACCCATCTTCAGTGTCTATCTTCCTTTTTGCCATCTTTGCTACGACAAAGTAAATTCTACGCGGTTAGACTAAAGGTATCTGTTGATGAGTCACCGTTTATCACGAGTAGATTGTGCGATGGTGTAACTCAATAAGATAGTAATAAGGGTGATTGCGACATTTTTTATGTAAATTTATTGAGTTTTTATGACAAGGTAAAATTTTTGATTTTGGGCCAACAGATGCACTTCGTTTGAAGAAGAACATAGCCCATAATTTATGGTGTCAAGATATATGCTAGTAGAACCTACGTAAATGTCTTGTTATCAATATATGTAAACAATTTTGTCATCAAAATTTTTGTCATTTATATATATCACATTTGTTCAGACATATGGGATATTAATCTGCAATGGTCTTGTGGGGATTGATAAACAACTTAAATGAAAATGTTATTTAGACATGCATGCTGAAAATCTCGACGAATTTTGTCAAGATCGTTATATAATCTCGACGAATTTCGTCGAGATTTACAGTATGCACTTAGTAATGTGGACATGCATACTGGAAATCTCGATGAATTTCGTCAAGATTATATAAATGTCTTAACGAATTTCGTCGAAATTTCCAATATGTACTCATCAGTGTGG
Organism: Cedrela odorata; assembly: GCA_035584115.1. NCBI lineage: Eukaryota > Viridiplantae > Streptophyta > Magnoliopsida > Sapindales > Meliaceae > Cedrela > Cedrela odorata. The sequence goes on along the minus strand of JAXCLQ010000005.1, from coordinate 4,851,701 downwards.
ACATGCATACTGGAAATCTCGATGAAATTTGTCGAGATTTCCAGTATGCATGTCCACATTGTTGAGTGCATATTGAAAATCTCGACGAAATTCGTCAAGATTATGTAATGGTCTCGATGAAATTTGTCGAGATTTTCAGTATGCATTTTTAAACAACTGTTGATAATTTTATCTCAATATAATATAAGTTCAAATTGAAATTATCTAATTTAGATGCAACGGCACGGGGTTCTTGCAAGTTTGTCAGTAATATCAATACTGATTACACCGAGAACACTTTTTTATTTTACAGCCTCGCCCTAAGAAGACCTCTTTTGTTGTCGACGTCGGCCTGACTCTAGACACTGAATAGGTGGCAATAAAACTAATCTTTGCAACTCATTTAGAACAAACCAATCTGACTGATGTCTAATGGGGTGGATTGGATCTGAATAAGCGAGAACAAGTGTGTTCGCAGCGTAATACTGGGAATAAAGTTGGACATGTTGAAATCGTACATGTCGACACGTAGCTAGTGCATGTGCACATGAGAGTTGATCTAAATCAAATTTTTTGCATTTCGCATGTATGTTTACTGAAACATGACAACAACGAATCCCATGCGTAGCATTTGGAAAAACGGTATGCACTGCTTTTTGAATACTTACATGTCAATTAGAAATGAATACCAAATCTTGTACCTCCCCAATAGCTCATCTCAGTTTCAGCATAAACCACAACTATGAGTCATCATTTTCTTTATCCCCAATACCAAAAGCCAATGGGAATATTTGATTGTTTCCATCTTTACAAGCTACTACAAATAGTGTTTCACGATATTTTCGTTTCAAAAATATTCCGTCAATTGCAACCATAGGTCTAATTGAAGATTGAAACCTACTGATACAACCACCAAAAGCCATAAAAAAAATTTAAAATGGTTATCAGAATATTTTTCTATATGCGTAATAGTGCCAGTATTGGTAGACTGCAATACATGATAATATAATGGCAATAAATTATATGAATCTGCAAGATCACCACAAATTAAAGTCAATGCTGCTTCTCTAGCAAGTCAAGCCTTTACATATGATACAACCACCTCATATTCATTCTAAATATCCTCTTGAATATTTTTTGGTTTGTACAATTGGCTGCAGTCTGTAAATTTATCTTTTATCAGCTCACTAATAAGCTGAGCACTGGCTTGACAATGTCCATCAGACAATTGGTCCAAAAAACACATGTATACCTTATCAATCTTCCTCACCCGAAAGTACGTGTTCTCGGACACCAGTGTTACCTGAACTTACCATTACATCTTTTATCAACACATTTAGCCTTAAAACGATTTGGTGTAGACTGAAAAATCTTGAACTGAAAGTTATTTTTCATTGTAAGGAGATTCAAATCCCGACATAATTTATCTTTATTTTCATACAATTTTCAAATCACTATTAAACCACCATCCGTAGAACTCGAGAAATAATCTGTTGAAAAAGTCACTGGTGTAAGAATTAGAGGCAAATACTGAAGCGGATCATAACACAAAAGACCCAGCTCTTCATAAGCACTAACATTAGGAGGTAATCGATGATTGCAAGTACTGTGCCTTGAGTTTTCAGGGACATCACTTATACCAGGTGTTTAAAATATCTCATTATTGTCTAAACTTTGCTCAAACCGACCCTCGTAATAGTCTTGTGTTGCATTATCGATATATCGCACCGGTGAGTATGGTGCATTCATATTGGTAATAGGAATCATGGAATTGACTTAGTCACTACCACTTGAAAAAATAAATAGATTTGTAAAATTTATTTGTACTCATTGTATGGACGGCTGTACATGATGAACAACAGGCAACTGTATTGTGAGAGCAACTTATTTATTAGCGAATATGACAAAAAGATGAGTAAACCCCCAAATATAGATACTTGGCTATTAACTTCAACGAAAAACACAACATCTCTATAATTATCTATATTAGACGGACCTGAATTAAATGATGTTAAATGCAAATAATATTTGTATATTGCTCTTGTTTTAATATTGAATTCGGCTGGATTTACCCGGAGTAAAGAATATAATTGATTGATAAGTTCTGCATACTTTACTTTCTGATCAACGGATAAACCGAATATTTTACTGCCATTATAGACCTCATTATCATCTGCTTTTCTATCCCATGACCCTGTGGAGATAATCAATAAATAAATGTTTGTCATCTATATGCAAAATATAACAATTATCATGAATACATATTTTAAAAACAGAGATCACGAAATTACTCGACGATTTTCATTGCCCCTTGATGATTTTGTCCCTTCGATGAAAAATGTAGAGGAGAGATAAAAAAAGGTCAAGAAAAGACCAAAAAACGTCGAGAGGAGACAAAAAAAATCGAGGAGCGATAAAATTCATCGAGATGATACTGTTTTTCATCTTCTTCGATATATCAACAAGTATTTTTTGTGCTAAAAACTAGCATATCACATTCAATATAAAATAAAATTGATATAATAATAATTATTAAGCTCTAATATGCATTAACTAAGCAAACCAAAATCAATACAATGACAACATAAAATAGATCTGACAAAGTGTAGTACTAACCTATATTTGTTAAACAACAATGTAGCATTTATTTTATTTTATTTTAGCAACTTCAGTAGTCATAATCGGAATCGGTTTGAATGCTTGCATAAATTTCGTTGATAATTTATCAATATGATTGCTCAACAATCGATAATTTCGCATTTACTATTTTTGTCTCCAAAACGTACAACAATTAATATAAATACAAATAAATGAAAAAAGTAAGGGTAAAATGGGTATAAAATGTATGTTTTGGTCATAAATGTAAGGTAAACTTAAGTTGGACCATTAATGTAAGTGAGCCCAAAAACATGGTCATTCCTGTTAAAAATCCCAAAATTTTGATGAAAAGTGATAAAAAAAATAGTTTGGCGGTAAGATAAAAAGGGAATAATTGCATATGTCCTTGTAGTTGGTAGAAAATACAAATTTGTTGGTAGTAAATAAACTAACGTGGAGAACCTAATAAAAATATAGCAAACTAATGTAAAGAAGCAAATCCTAGAGCTATTGGTGCCTCGAACAGCTGAAAAAATCTATACAAAAATATTGTACAGTGCTTCTAGTACATTTTTTTTTTCTTCAAAAATGATAATTTTTTAATTAAATAAACTCATTTTAATGTGATGTTTTAATTATATTATGTAATATTTAAAGCTGCCGAAAACCTAAAAAAAACTATACAAAAAAATTGTATAGCGCTTGAAGAGCATTTATGTAAGTTTTTATAAAAAAAAACAATGATGTTTTAAATTAAT
>JAXCLQ010000005.1:4810667-4845412 GCA_035584115.1 Cedrela odorata | reverse complement strand
ATTTAGATATATATATACATAAGGATGATATCCCTAAACCGTATGACACGATTGGTTCTAGGGCATATCTCCAACAAGTATCTCTGAACTTATTCATTTCTTTATCCCATCTCTTTTTCTTATAATGTATTTATAAATTTGTAATTAGGACTAGGGTGAAGCTTTCCTTTATCCTTTGAGTTATTCTTCAGTATAAAATCTTTCAATTGAGTGAATTATATTTCTTAAAAGTATTTGATTTGTTAGAGAGCTTGATTCATTATTAACAAATGATATATTGAATATTTGTTATTTTATATATCTCAAGATCAAATGCTTTGATTTTTTAGTGTAACGATCTCGATTGTTTTATAGCAATTATAATTGAATTTTGGTGGTTACAATGAGAATTTTCTAAACTTAAAAGGTTAATAATTTGGAGGGTGAGTTTGATTTAAAGAGGCCAATGTGTTAATTTATGACAAATAAAAGAAATAGCTTGTTATTAATTTGGTGTGATAAAATTAAATTTAATTTTAATGGCCCAAAACTATTATATAGCTAATCCAAGCCCATTAATTGTTGTAAATAGGGGCCCATTTCTAGAAGACTCTACACATTTCTTGTTGATTAAAGAAATAATAAGAAACAAAAGGAAACCTAAGGGGCTTTGTCTTGGCTGGGAATTAAAGGAGGAAAAGGAGAAAACAAAACAAAAGAAGAGAAGATAAGAGAAAAAAAGAGATGAAACCGTGAGAAGGAAAAAACTGCCAAGAGGAAAAGAGAGAAAGAAAGAAAGTAAAGGGAAAAAGGAATAGGTGAGTTGATTTACTAATTTTGGTTAAATTTTATGTGGATTTGGTTATTATATGGTAAACTTAAATCTTTATGTTAGGGTTTAATTAAGAAATTGATTAAGGGTGATATGTCTGTTTTAGTACATAAAAATGTAAAATTATGATGTAATAATGCATGAATATGGTGGCTGAATTTCGTTGAATTATAGGGCAGTGAATTAATATGTGAAGAGTATGCATTTTGGTTGCCGAAAATTATGGACAAGGATTAGTGTTTTGCATGTAAAATGAGTTATAGACCTTCGATTAACAAACCGTAAAATTACTTTCCTATTCAATAAGGAATAACATAGATTAATTCATGCAAAGATGAACTCCAACAAATTTCCTAAGCCTAACTGCCCAGTTGTAGAATTTAGTTGGAACATTATGTGTTGATATTGGATTTGACCTTGAAATTAAATTCAAGAGACTATGTCAATCTGTGAAATTACTTTCCTATATAATATATTAATGTATTAGAGTATTGGTCATGGCTTGGTTGCTATTGAAAGCTTAAGAGACACTCCAAAGGCACCCAAACCTGAAATTGTCCATTACCTATGCAGTAATTAATGATTCGCTTATAATTTGAGTTTTAGAACCCAAAATCAGGATAAGTAAAAAGCCACAAAAAACCAGACTTATAAGAGATAATCCTATCAAAATTTTAGCTTAAGATTTGTTCCCAAACATTCTAATTTCCTATTAGAGTTCATCGTTCATGTATAATATACTTATTTGTTTATAAGATAAGTACATAACATTGCAAGTTTTAATAGAAAATATTTATTTGTAGATCGTCGACAGAATCAACCACCAGCTACCCTGTGATTTAGTTCTATCAAGCTTAAACCAGTGAGTGGATGTTCTATTTTTCTAAAATATTGTTTGAGCATAATGTTTGAAATATAAATGTTTTGGGAATTGATTTGAATTGTTTGACTATGGTTGAATATTTTTACTTGTGGATTTATGGATTCATTAGTTATTTTGACATGTTTTTAGCATGATGATGAAATTGTTTTAAGACATGAGCTTGATTTTATTTTTGAGAGATTTGTCCTTCGAGACCAGAGATAGACCATTTACACATGTGTAGATACAGATTCGGAGTCTGGCTGATGGCGAGACATAACGGGTCAGGACACTTGCTTTAAATGTTACATTCTTGAGAATATCTATAGTATTATAGCTGAATGTTACACATTGCGGGCGAAGATACCAGAGCTACAGAGATTGTTGTTTTATGACAATATAGTTTTAAATTTGATTTTATTATAATAGAATTTGAACATGATTTTGATTTTAGTTTTGAGTTGAATTTACTTATAGCAGAATTTGGTTTTCCTGATATTTAAGTTTTCTTGCTTTATAGTATCCACTCACTGGTTCTTCCAAGACTCACCCCCTTCTCCCTCTAGTTTTTGCAAATTTGATCCCTCATGAGCCATTTTCAGTCTCTTTGAGATATGGACAGACACTGCAGTCACTAAGGTATCTGGGTCTATCATGTACAAAGTGTCATATATGTTATATGCAAAGTCATATTTTGGAGACTCATGTATAAACTTTTGCATGTATTGTATTATAACAGATGTTGTAGAATATTTATTGATTATATATATATTTCATGGTTAGGCATATCGCCTTTGTGAAACTCTGTTCTTCGGACATAGGGGTAAAATGATCATTTAATGATATTCATTATGACACGCGCTTGATTCAAAAATTTAATTGACATATTATCGAGGTTTAGAAGAACTTAAGTTGGTGTAATAAAATAATTAATATGGACTTATTTATAAAATTTTCAAAATTTAAAAAATGACCAAACTGTAAGATTTTCAAGGATCAAATTGCAAGAATTTTAAAAAGTGAAAAACACTAGTAATGTAGCGTATTATAGTGGTACTATAGCTGGCACTATAGCACTTGTTGACTAGTTTAAAAAACGATTGACCAGCAGTAGCTTTGTCGCAGGTTGCTGTAGCAATTTGGTGGACCGTTTTTGAAAAAGGTCGACCGATTTGTTGAAAAACGGGTTTTTTTTAATTTTTCAAAGATTTTAAGGGTATTTTGGTCTTTTATCCACTGTTTATATATACCAAGCCCCTCAAATAGTTTTTCATTTTTTTCCTCTCTCTAAAAACTTAAAAAACTTTCTCTTTCTCTAGAAAAACCCTTTCTCTCTTCCTTTCCATTTCTCTTCAATTTCACAAATTTCTTTCGATTAATTTCAAAATTTTCGTTATTAAACGACTACACAACATATCATCATTGATTTGGAACCGATTTTGGGCAAAAAGGGGCGAGATTAAGTGAAGATGAAATTTAGGTTTCGAGATAAATTTGGGGTTTTTTTGTTTAATCGACTATTTGAGGTTCCTAAAGACTCGAACAAATAAGTAGTAAGTCTAATAACTCACTATAAGCATAATTTTAAGATTTTGAGTATATTCAAATTTGGAGGTTATTGTTTATCCGAAAATTTCATAAATTTTCGAGTAGGAAATGTAGTTATGTGTTGATTTGAGCAAATTGGAGACATGATATTATGTATGCATTGAATATTGCTTGGAATGTATATATCCATTTTAGACGGAAATATAAATTTGGGGATTTCATTGATTTGTGTTTTGGAAACATTAATATTGTTAAATGAATATTAGATTAAGAATTATGAAGGTTATATATGTATTAATCTAAGTTTATTGGACAAATTTGATGAACAAATATGTGATTTGTTATCGAATTACACGTGAATTGTGGTGTTCGATGGATATCGGGAGTTTGATGTGAAAATATGATTTAGAACAATACGGCCATGAGATTTCGTTAGTGGAAATCGGATAAATGGCCTTTGATAATTAAGTTTCAGGATAGGTATAAAAATAAGGGATTTTAGTTATTTTATCCGTGAATATTGCATCATTATGCTAATTTCACAAATAGTAGAATTTATGAGTTTTGCATATATGGTATTAGGCTATGAGGATCCGAGTGAAAGACCAAGTAAGTGCGAGGATTGTTAGTGGGAGTGGTTATCCTTCCCATACAAGATATTAGGATATGGCCTTTAGGCCTGTCTGTTATTTACTATATATACAGGAAGGTAGCCTATAGACAGACCTATGAGAGGCCGCATAAGTGAATGGAGCCGTAGTAGGGCTGTATAAAGGGGATAAGCCATGCTAAGCCCACTGTGTGCCAAGCACTTAGGTGCAGTTTTAGAGACCTTATGGTTCTGGTGGCTTGATAGGTATTTCATAGATTTGACGGTTATAACAAGGACAATCACTTTATCACCAACTGATTACTCAGGGCCAACATCAGTTAAACGGACAATGTTTTATAGGTACATGTTTTACAAACAAACAAAGAAATAATTATTTTATCAAAATGTATTGCATATGATTTTATACATAACAAATTCATTGATAGATCTCGACGTTGCCTCAACCAAGGTAACGATCGAGATAGTATAGCCAGCCCGATTTGAATATTTTAAATTAATTGAAGACCAATAAGTTATTTTATATTTTTATGTTATCCATGAGATTTATATATGTATTTTAAGCATAACATATTGAAAATAATCTCAATATCATAAATTGGAAGTGTGTGTGCATGTATGTATATAGATGTATGTATATATTTACTCACTGAGTATAATTATATACTCATCCCTCAAAATTACAGCTTTCAAGTTATGAGCGTTAGCCTAGCTGGGCTTGTGGTAGCAGTGGAGATCCATCAGTGAGTCTGTTATGCATAAAATCATATGCAATACATTTTGATAAAATAATCACTTAAGTCTACTAGATGTGTATATTTTGGATTTGTATTTCTAGATATGTATTATTTTAGAGTTGTATGTGAAGTATTGAAAACTAGAAATTTATGTAAGAAACTATTATTTTTTCAACCCATATATAAATGATTTTCAGAAATTAATATTTATATAAATCAATTATATTTTGGATGAATTGATCACAAAGATCAATTCTCTGTTATTGATAATTCCGTGGATGAGAATTTTGTATATAAAATTATTTTAAGGGTTTAAGATTTACAGTAAACCTTACAGGCTCTTTTGATATATTCTGGAAATAGAGAATGTATCAGAAGGGTTTATAGTGATTGTTACAAGTGGACCCCAAGGTCGGGGCGTGACAACCCTTTTGCATTCCATACATGAGTTTAATATTATTGTTCGCATATAAGAATAGTGTATACTTTAGACAGATAGATAGAGGCTTAGGGTAATGGTAAATTCTATCACCTATCGGTAACATTATCAGATTTGGGATGGAAGTTAGGAAGCTTGATTCATTTTTCACAAATTAATTTAAAGGTTAATATTTTATTTTTTTACCTTTTTCTTAAAGAGGTATTTTAATGTGCCTAAATGTTTCATCTTCCAATTAAGATCATTCTTTAGTTGATTCTTAATTGAACTATTATAAATGATAAAAAATAATTTCTACAAATTTTTTTAAAGTGGATCTCAATGCCTTACTATTTAATAAAATGAAAATTTCATTATAAGAACCAACGAATCAACACAATTCTCATGACACTTGGATAATTTGATTTGTAATAGATTTGTATAACTAATTCTTTATGGATTGACACTCAGACTCTTGAACTTTTATTACTTGAAACAACCTATACTTAGGTGTACAACCTTAAAATTGTAGGAATGAACAAGTCTTGAAACCCAAAAACTCAGTTTACAACCAAGAAGATTTTCATTACTCCTCAAAACTTTGCAAGTGATTATCTCTCAATCACTCAACCTCATGAACGGAAGTGTGGTGGAGGTACGACGTGCGGGATCGATTCTCGAGCGTGCGACCAATGCGGGGGGAGTTACAGCTGTTATACAGATCATGCGAAAAGCTCTCAAAGGACCAAGACATGTACATAAGCATATTTCAAAAATTTAAACATTTTTAAACATAAATACAATATTAAGAAGTTATACTTTTTCAAGTTGTTATTCGGAAAGCAAGTCAATCTCCTCACTTGCCTCTAAGCGTATCCACATGTCGACATCAAAGACTTAGCCCTTAAATCTTTACTTTATCAATTCAATTCCAAATTGAATTCCTTTACGTATAACATCCTCATGCTTTTTAATTTATTAATTGAATAAAGTCATGACATGTGTCAAGGTATGATAAGTGAATTTAATTAACATTAATCAAATTAATAAAATAATATAATATATTAATCAAATTAATATATTAAGCAGGAGAGAGAAAGATACATAAATTATATTATTACTTTAATAATATATTCATTTCATAAATATCTTCTATTATTACTTTAATAATATAATAAGTAATGATTACTTTAAATATTTATATATATATATATATATTACTCTAATATATATAATCTTGTAATCATTACATTAGATATTTATTATTATATTAATATAAAATATTTTTATTATTTTATAATTACTTTAATCAAAATTAAAGCATTAAATTTCAACCATTGATTCAAAATGAATGGACAAGATTTAATCCAAGACTTGACACTTGGCAACATCACATAGTGCCACTTGTCAACTAAGGAAAAATTTAATTAAATAACATTTAAATAATCAATAATGAATAAACTCATTTATTCTTTAATATCTTTATATCGTATAAATTTATAAATCATATTTATGTTATTCCATAAATAATCAAAATATTTTTCACGCATACGAATGCTAGCACATCCTAACCGAGAAATTTATTCTTTACAATAAAGAATTAAATTGTTATTCGATCAAAATATCGGAACGATATCATTAACTAATTAATAATTATTGTATAATAGTAATTACTATCATCATTAAGTAAACGACTAATGTGTATTACCTCTTGAGTTTATTATGAACTGGACATGAATAGATAAGAACTATTTGGTATCTCTTCGGTACAACTCTTTGTAACCAAAGTTTCCAATGATTATGAGTGACCTCTAGCAAGATATCATGATCCCCAGACACAGATAAATGAATATATCGGATAAACTCATATAGTCGTACATGCATGTAATAAAGTTCCTCTACTATCGACTCTCAATCAAGCAGAATCTCAATCATATATAGGATTAATATATCCGCAAAAAACTTTTCTGGATATACATCCTTTGACAAAAGACTTTATTCCTATCTATGATAGTTCTACCTAGGATCTCAAACTCCAACATCTGAGCCAACAGATTCCATATTGGTTATCATATATCCTCATATACTTAAACACATTGCCAACGAACTTCTTTCACTAGGCGTGGCTAGCCCGATGTAATATACACAAGTAAACGATGTACCTCAATGCGGAGGGCATATCACACCCTTTTACTTACGTTTAACCTCAAATACCATTCTCACATTTAATAGACAATACATTACTTTTATTACACAAATTCTACACAGTTCAATTAACAAAAGATCTTATGCATACAAGTCTATACATAATACATTTCTTATCACTTGGCTAACCTACAAATTACATATATTCATAAACTTCAAAATACATCTAATACCCTTAGTTGCGTCCCTTGTCACCTTTATGTGCTATTATCTGAAAAATAGAATTTTTTAATAAAGAATGAGATACAAATCTCAGTAAACATATCATACATGTTTTTATATGTCGATGCAGAACATAATATAAAAATTTAAACAATCAAAGCATTTTCAAACTTTTCCAAATACATAGAATTTATTCATAATATAAACACATTCAAAATGGCTTAGTCAGTTAGTGTCACTTGCACCCACAGTGACCCGAATTCTTACTAGTAATTACATGTTCCGCATATAGTGGTCATTTTTATATTTATATAACATAAACGCGCACAACACGTTAAACATAATTCTTACTAGTCTGTAAGCTTTGCATTTAACAAAAGATCGGGTGAGGTCAGAATAACATACTAATGACTAAGCCATAACATGCATTTTTTTCAAATATTTTACACATTGACAACATTTCATAATAATTTTGTAAATGAGATATCGGCATAAACATTCAAATTCTCAAACATTTCACTGATCATTTCATAAAATTGCATTGGCATACCAAACATTAAAATCACATTTTTTATCATAACATCGAATATCGCAAAGTTTCAAACATTAAAATGTATGCATGATCTAATTACTTCTGTCCCGTTCTCCTTGAGTGTGTTCATATTCAATGGTATGTATCTAAAATCAAATTAACACAATCTATTTTAGTTACGCGTTAATTCTTGCTGCTAGATTCCTTGACATCTACTTATCCAAACTCAACACTTTATAAATTTCTTAAAATAGACTTATTACCATATTCACTATATTCCATCATTTCATACATACTTATACCCATACATATACAACTTTCAAAAAAATACACATTTGGTGGAAAAACTTCCGAATTCATCAAGTGTTGCCGTTTTTTGCCAATCCATTTCTGACAATACCCGCCTTATCAAATTCTAAACACTCCCAATCATTACATATAAACTCGGCCAACTGAAATCGTGAAGATTCAATTTCACTTCAACCACTCACCATTCCAAATCCACAAGTAACAATTTATGCTATTATAAACACATATTATACATTATTTATATTTAATTTCTCACCAATTTACACCATTATTATAAACATAACATACATATGTTAATAACACTTTATAACCACCCATTCTAGTCATTTAAAATACTATGTAACATTAACATAATTTCATTTCCAATTGCCACACTTTAATTCAACATTAACACCATACCATTTTCAATTTTCACACTTTAATTTAACATTAATAATATTAATTTATCTATCTTTAATTCCCTACTACCATTTAATTCAATTCATGCTACACCACAATACTATAATTTTAATTAAAAGAACTCTAATTTCCTACTACAATTAATTCAATTCACTAAGCATGCTACACAAAAAATAATTTTAATTTCATATTACTATCTAGCATTAACAATATAACTTCCACCAATTTCCACCAATTTCCACCATTATAACCACTAATTTACACAGTTACAACAATATGATAAAAACAATATTCATTTTAAACATATATAGAACATTATTCATATCTAACTCCCTAAATTACAACTTAAACTAATAATATAAATTCTAATAATATACTTTCTAACAATAATCTAAACTTAGTAACCATAAAGTTATAAATTCCAAATCAATAACATTAAAACAACTCACCAAATGAATAAAAGTCCTTTCTCTTTTCCTTTCTATCTTCACCCTTTCTCTTTTCTCACTTTACTTGTACGTATCTCTTATTTCTCAAATTGAAAACATCAAATTTGTTTAAATATACTTACTTTAAATACATGGATGGCTTGGATTACTTCAATCAAATCGAATGACTCTCCTTTTTTTACCCAATTTTCATCAATTATTAATTAATTATAATTTTTTAAAACACATGGATGGCTTAGATTAATTCAACCAATCCAAGGAACCACATTTAGCCACCTTATTTTCCACTAACTTAGCCTTTATGTTTATTCTTATCCATTTTACAAAACAAGCCTATAATTGTGCCAAGTGGATGGTTTAGATTAAAGTAAATGGATAGTTAGGATTTTGTAGAGAATTTTAGCCAAAACTTAATATTTTATTCATTTATTTATTTATTTTACTTTATTATATACATATATATATCAACTTGGGCTTGGGCTTAGACATCATTAATTGGGTTTGGGCCTAACTAATTAAATTGGTCTCAATACATATATATATATATATATGTTATATTTTTGGCCCACTTAATTTTATTTTAATCCAAAATCTAAAATTTTAAAAATGACCTTGTTAACAATATAATTCTCATTTCTACTATTAATGTCTACTACATTTTTCAAATTTATAAAAATACCCTTATAAATTTACTTTATATTATTTCTCAAAATTCTAACACTTAATACTCTAACAAGTATATTTACAATTATAGCTATGAGTTTAACAAAAAAAATTGCTGGTGTTACAATTCTCCCCTCCTTACAAAAATTTCGTCCTCAAAATTTAATGAGAATTCTCTTCTTGGAGCGTCCTTGATATTTCTCTCGAATTTTTGCTTCTCATTCCCATGTGGCTTCCTCTACAACGTGATTCCTCCAAAGCACTTTTATTAAGGGAATTTTCTTGGAGCGTAATTGCTGATCCTTTTGGTCCAGAATCTAGACATGAATCTCCTCAGAAGTCAGATCTTTTCTAAGCCGAAGTGGTTCATAACTCAACACATGGGTAGGATTAACAATATATTTGCGTAGTATTGATACATGAAATACATTATGTACTTCAAATATAGATGGAGGGAGGACAAGTCGATGCGCTACATCCCCCACTCTTTATAGAATCTCAAATGGACCAATAAATCTAGGGCTTAACTTCGCTTTCTTACCAAACCTCATAACCTCTTTCATTGGACCCACTTTGAGAAATACCTTTTCTCCCACAACAATTTTCAAGGGCTTTTTTCGAATATCAGCATAACTCTTTTGTCTACTCTGCGTAGTTTTCATTCTTTTTTTTATTTTCTTAACCACTTTATGTGTTTATTGAACAATCTCTGGCCCCAAAACTTTTCTTTCTCTAACCTCTTCCTAATAAAGTGACGATTTACACTTCTTTCTATATAGTGCTTCATATGGAGCCACGCCAATAGTGAAATGAAAATTGTTGTTATATGTAAACTCCACCAATGGTAGATGTTCATTCTAACTACGCTTGAAATCCAATATGCAAGCCCACAACATATCTTCTAGAATTTGAATAGTTCTCTTCGATTGTCCATTTGTTTACAGGTGAAAAGCAGTACTAAAGTTTAATTCGGTACCCATAGCCATATGTAAACTCTTCCAAATTTAGAGGTAAATCGTGGATCTCTATCCGAAACAATAGGAACAAGCACCCCATGCAACCTAACAATTTCTTTAACATACAATTGTGCATACCTATCTATCGAGTAAGTGGTACATATAGGAAGGAAATGTGTCGATTTTGTCAACCTATCCACAATTACCCATATTTCGTTATAACCTTTAAAAGTTCTTGGTAATCCTACAACAAAATCCATAGTGATGCATTCCTATTTCCACTCTGGCACTATCAATGGCCTTAATAAACCTAACGATCTCTGATGTTCTACTTTAACTTGCTGGCAAGTCAAACACTGTTTCACAGATCGTGCAACATCAAGTTTCATCTTAGGCCTCCAAAATCTAGTGTACAGATCTTTATACATCTTTGTGTTACCATGATGAATAGTATACTGAGAGTTTTGAGCTATTGCAAACCCCATTCTTCCATCTCTTGTAACTTCTTCCGAGACTTTCTTCAAGTACTGATCCGCTTTCTCAGCATCCTTAATTCTTTGTATCAATGTTGGTTTTATTATCAGCCTTTCTTACTACTTCAATTTGATTTTTATCAATGTCTAACAAAATCTGCCTCTAAATGGTTATAAATGTGGCCAATTATCTCGAAGACTTCTAACTCAAGGCATCAGCCACTATATTTGCCTTTCTAGGATGATAATTAATTGTACAATCATAATCCTTCACTAATTCCAACCATTTTCTTTGCCTCAAGTTCAACTCTTTCTGAGTAAACAAATACTTTAAGCTTTTATGGTCTATAAAAATTTAGCAAGTTTCTCCATACAAATAATGCCCCCAAATCTTTAAGGAAAAAACCATCGCTGCTAGTTCTAAATCATGAGTAAGATAGTTCTGTTCATAATCCTTAAGTTGCTTAGAAGCATAGGCCACAACCTTCCCATGTTGAATCAATACAAAATCTAGACCTTTCCTCGAGGCATCACTATATATCACATATCCTCTACCACTAGATGGAATTGTCAGAACTGATGTTGTTACCAAATGATTCTTAAGCTCTTGAAAACTTCTTTTACATTCCTCACTCCAAACAAATTTTGTATCTTTCCAAGTTAGCTTTGTCAAGGGTGAAGCTAATCTAGCAAAACCTTCCACAAATCTCTGGTAATATCCTGCTAAACTCAAGAGACTCCTTACTTCCATAACTGTTAAGGGTCGCTCCCAATTAACTATTGTTCCAACTTTAGCTAGATCAATAGATATCACATCCTTGTTTATGTCAGAATTCACATTTCTTAAACTTAGCATACAACTTCTTTTCACTAAAGGTTTGAAGCACTACCCTCAAATGTTTCTTATGGTCCTCATCATTTTTCGAATACACCAATATATCATCAATAAATATAATCACAAATTGATCCAAATATAGCTGAAACACCTTATTCATTAAATCCATAAAGACAGTTAGAGTATTCGTTTACCCAAAAGGCATCACCAAAAATTCTTAATGCCCATACCGAGTACGAAAAGCAGTCTTTGATACAACCTCATTCTTGATTTTAATTTGGTAATATCTTGACCTCAAATCAATTTTGAAAAATACACTTACTCTCTGTAACTGGTCAAATAAATCATTAATCCGAGGCAAATGATACTTATTCTTTATTGTGGTTTGATTCAATCTCCTATAATCAATACACAGTCTTAGGGTACCATCTTTCTTAACAAACAACACCGGAGTTCCCCAAGGTGAGATACTAGGGTATACAAAACCCTTATCTAACAATTCTTGCAGTTGACTCTTTAATTCTTTTAACTCCACAAGTGCCATTCTATAAGGTGCTATAGAAATAGGCGACGTACTCGGTGCTAACTCAATACCAAACTCAATCTCCCTTTCAGAAGGTAACCCGGGCAAATCCTCTAGAAACATATTTCGAAATTATGAAACTACAGGAATATCCTCCACATATATCTCAATCTTACCCCCCTTAAACACATAAGTTAAGAAACCTTCACACCCTTTTTCTAATAACTTCGCGGCCTTAATTGCATTTATTAACCCTTGACTCACCACTAATCGTCCCTCCTCCCCCCAAACATTAAATTTTGACTAACCCCGGAATATTAAACATTACTCCTTAGTAAAATAGTTTACTACCGTATAATAGGCGGCTAGCCAATCCATTCCTAAAATAACATAAAATCACACATCTCTAAGAGAAATAAATCTACAATAAATTCCCGCTCCCCTATACTAATTTTATAGACTTTATAAACCCGTTGTATCATTACACTTTCACCCATAAGTATAGCCATAGATATCACATACTTCAAGGATTTAGAAGGCTTATCAGAAAAATATCCAAATGCACACGACACAAAGGAATGGGTAGTACCAGAATCAAACAATACTTTAGCTTCTTTATTAAAAAGAGTCAGTGTACCTGTTGCCACTTTGTTCAACGCTTGTGTATCTTACTTGGTAAGAGCATACATATGTCCCGGTACCTTCTGCTTGTTGTTCTGGTTTTCTATTCCACTATCTTTAATATCCACTCTACTATTTGGATAGTCTTTGATTGTTTGCCCTTGCTTCCCGCAACCAAAGCAAGCTCCCGACACGCGATGGCAAATTCTAGGATGAAACTTCCTGCAAGACTTACAAGGAGTATGCATCCTCTGTGTTGCTTACCTGTTATTGCCCATAACTCTAAAATTAACACCTCTCAAAACAAGTTTACCTCCACTACCTCGCTGAAATTGAGGTCTTTGTGTTCTACCACTATTTCCCCCTTACCTCACATCTCCTCTCTTCCTGATGAACTATTCATAAGTTTTTTGAGATTCTGTCAAATCCCTTTCTGCAATAATTGTTCGGTCTACCAAATTTGTATACATATTCAGTTTTAGGATGGACAATCGCGACTTGATTACTAAACGCAATCCTTCTAGGAAATGCTTACATTTGCTTTGCTCATTTGCAACTAAGGTGATAGCAAATCAAGATAAAGTTGTAAATTTCGCCTCGTATTCCATCACCAATTTGTCTCCCTGCACTAGTCTTAGAAAATCCGCCTCCATATTATCGCTAACCCGTTGTAGGAAATACTTCTCCAAGAAAGCTTCCTCAAATAACTCCCACGTAATAGGTATCTCTTCCAATCGAGTTCTTAGCAGTTTAACTTTGGACTCCCACCAGTGATCTGCTTCTCCTTGTAATACAAACAAAACAAACACTACTTTTAGCTCCTCATTACAACCGAGAGCTGTAAATGTTTTCTCCATTTACTTAATCCAAGCTTCCGCCACTATTGGATTTATGCTCCCTCTAAATATCAGCAAATCTAACTTCTTAAATTTCTCCAAAGTTACTACCTTATTACTATGCTCTTCGCTATTAGGTCGGTTCCAACTCTCTTCACTTCTTAAGGTACCACTACCTCAAGCAATACCCTCAATCAATTTATTTTGTTATTCCATCATCCTTATCATCATGTTAATGATAGGATTCCCATCTCCAGCATTCCTTGCAAGCTTCCCCGCTCTATTAACATTTTGAAAGCCCTTTGAACTAGATGTATTAGCTTTTGATTTTTCTTTATGAGACATTCTCCTCTATTGAAATAACTATATTAGAGATATATAAGTCATTAGTATTTAAGGAATAGAACTGTAATACCTCATTCTCATACTTATTCAATTAATCATTATTATATAATGCTACATCATTTCATATAAAGAGTATTACTATTACATAATTCTTAAATGTCCACATTTTCTAAATTCTTTACACGTACAAAGAGTTATCTATATAATCAGTTCTCAAATTTATAATTAATATATTAATTACACATATAACTAAGATTTTTATCTATACTTAACTAACCTTACACTCGTCCTTTGTCACTTCTACGTACTATTCTCTGAAAAATAAAATTTTTACAATAAAGGGTGAGATATAATCTTAGTAAGTAAACCATGCAAGTTTTTCACATGTCGATGTGATACGTAAGATATTTATTTCTTTTCTAAATCAATCATATTTGCTCAAACGGATCAATGAATTTTTAAACTTTTCAATTACAAAGAAACGAATTCATAGCACAAACATTTTCAGAATGGTTTAGTCAGTTAGCGTCACTTGCACCCACGATGACCCTGATTCAGAACGTGATTATGTATTCTGCTTAAAGCGGACATTCTTTCCATTTCAAACATAATAGAAATGTGCATAGTAGGTTAAACAGAATTCAGAATAGCTCGAAAATCCTATTTTTGACACGAGACCCGACCAAATCATAATAAACATTAACTAACGACTAGAGCCATAAAATCATTTTCATTCATAAACATTTACACATCAACATCATTTTTAACAATCATTTCATGAATTTGATATCAGCATATAAAACATTCAAAATCTTTAATTTTCATATTATTTTCAAACACATACTCAGATATCATATTATTTCAAATGTATTAAAAATACATGCATGATTTACTTACTACAAAGGGAGGATAACCACTCCCACTAACAACCCTTTCGCCTACTCAGTCCTTCTCTTGAATCATCTAATCGGTAACTATAATTTGAAAAAAAATCGCTCGAATTTAAAATAATTTGGCCGAAATTTGAGAGAGAAGATGAGAGCAAGGTTTTTGTTTTTGTGAAAATAGAAGGGGACAAATGGCTACTGGAATGGGGAAGAAGATGTCCAAAATTTTTTATTTTGGTGTGTAAAATATCAATTAAACCCCTATTCTTTTTAAAATTATAAAAATAATTTAAAACTTTAAAAAACTTTCATTTTAGTCCCAACAAAATTAATTCATCCTTAATCTCAAAAAAATCTAATTTTAACCCAATTTTATAAATTTAGAATTGGACCTAAACAAATAACACCATTCTAAGTCTAAAATTCAATCATTTACCTAAAAATTCTAAACTATATGAAATTTTAATTAGTCAAATAATATCAAATTATTCAATTAAATTTTCTAAATACTACAGATGCTACAATTGCAAATTTTTAAATTTACAGGCGTTACAAGAATAACACATCAGAATCTTCCTTAGTAATCTACACTTCGCTAAAGAATAGATATAACATAATTTAACAATTCCTCAATGCAAAGTTATAGTACAATAATATGTTATATATCATTATATCAAAATATAACAAGATCATTCTTACATTAACTATAAAAATTTACAAACTTTTTAAAAGGGTAGCTACATAAAATGTACAACAAAAAATAACCCAATAACTAAAGTCATAACTACAAAAAGGTCAGAGTACATATACAATACTACATATAAAGCATCTTAGTACTTCTAAGCCCAACACTCCACTAATCTTTTGGATCCCTCACTATCCTCAACGGTTCAAAAGGCCTTTATACCTTAGAGGGAAAAAGTGTCAATGTTACTTGTCTTCTCTTACTACTCTCACCCCTTAGGCTTCTACTCATCCTTCTTGCCCAACTTTTTGAGGTTCTAAAAATATTACTATACCTCCTTATCCAGTATATACGTCGAACCACAAGTTTGTTTTGATTCACTCCCTTGCCGTAAACCCTTAAACCCTTAAGTGCGTTATTCTTAACTTCCTTAGAAACTCCTAGACCTGGATCAGTGTTCAAATACCACATGTTAGCATTCCGATCACTTCGATACCCTCCATATGTGGCACTCACTCACTCTCTCTCTATTCCTATCAGCCCAAAGTTTCCTCAAATCCTTCATAAAAACACCTCCTAAAGCACACTATTCTCTTCTGTCTACACACGTCCATATGTCGTACTTAGTCCTAGCCATCTACATCCAAAATAAAACAAGGTTAGATCCCATGAAATATTTGTAATTATACTCAATAAATAAAAATAATAATTAATAAATAATTTCCAAATATGCATTATAATATTACTATTACCTATATATATATATATATATATTTGCTTTTTATGATTCTTAATTAACCTTAAATCTACTGAATCCTAATCTAAGCTATAATACTACTAATTGTCACACCCCTTTACTTACGTTTAACCTCAAATATTATTCTCACATTTAATATACAATACATTATTTTTATTACACAAATTCTATATAGTTCAATTAATAAAAGAACTTATGCATACAAGTCTATACATAATATATTCCTTATCACTTGGCTAACCTACAAATTACATATATTCAAAAACTTCAAAATATGCTTAATACCCTCGTTGCGTCCCTTGTCACCTCTATGTGCTATTATTTGAAACATATAATTTTTTAATAAAAAGTGAGATACAAATCTCAGTAAACATATCATGCATATTTTTATACATCGATGCAAAATATAATATAAAAATTTAAACAATCAAAGTATTTTCAAACATTTCCAAACACATAGAATTTATTTATAATATAAACACATTCAAAACGGCTTAGTCAGTTAATGTCACCTGCACCCACGGTAACCCGAATTCAAAATGTAATTACGTGTTTCGCATATAGCGATCATTTTTATATTCATATAACATAAACGCACATAACACGTTAAACATAATTCTTACTAGCATGCAAGCTTCGCATTTAATAGAAGACTCGGCTAGGTCAAAATAACATACTAATGACTAAGACATAACATGCATTTTTTTCAAATATTTCATACATCGACAACATTTCATAATAATTTTGTAAATGCGATATCGGCGTAAACATTTAAATTCTCAAACATTTCACTAATCATTTCATAAAATTGCATTAGCGTACCAAACATTAAAATCACATTTTTCATCATAACATCGAATATCGCAAAGTTTTAAAACATTAAAATGCATGCATGATCTACTTACTTCCGTTCTTGTTCTCCTTAAGTGTGTTCCTATTCAATGGTTTGTATCTAAAATCAAATTAACACAGTCCATTTTAGTTACACGTTAATTCGTGTCGCTAGATTCTTATGACATCTACTTATCCAAACTCAACATTTTATGAATTTCCTAAAATAGTCTTATTACCATATTCACTCCATTCCATCATTTCATATATACCTATACCCATACATATACAACTTTCAAAAAAACACACATTTGGCCGAATAATTTCCAAATTCATCAAGTGTTGCTGTTTTTCGCCAATCCATTTCCAATAACACCTGCCTTATCAAATTCTAAACACTCATAATCATTACATATAAACTCGGCCTACCAAAATTGCTGAGATTCAATTTCACTTCAACCACTCACCATTCCAAATCCACAAGTAATAATTTATGCTATTATAAACACATATTATATATTATTTATATTTAATTTCTCATCAATTTACACCATTATTATAAACATAACATACTCATGTTAATAACACTTTATAACCACCCATTCCACTCATTTAAATACTAGGTAACATTAACATAATTCCATTTCCAATTTTTACACTTCAATTTAACATTCACACCAAACCATTTCCAATTTCCACACTTCAATTTAACATTAATAATATCAATTTATCTACCTCTAATTCCCTACTTCCATTTAATTCAATTCATGCTATACCAAAATACTACAATTCTAATTAAAAGAACTCTAATTTTCTACTACAATTAATTCATTTCACTAAGCATGCTACACTAAAATAATACTAATTTCCTATTACAATATAGTATTAACAGTATAACTTCCACCAATTTCTACCATTATAGCCACTAATTTACACAATTACAACAATATGAAAATAACAATATTTATTTTAAACACATATAAAATATTATTCATATATAACTCCCTAAATTACAACTTAAACTAATAATATAAATACTAATAATATACTTTCTAACAATAATCTAAACTTAGTAACCATAAAGTCATAAATTCTAAATCAATAACATTAAAACAACTCAGTAAATGAATAAAAGTCCTTTCTCTTTTCCTTTCTTTTCCTTCCTTCCTCTTTTCTTTTCTTTCTTTACCCTTTCTCTTTTCTCACTTTGCTTGTACGTATTTCTTATTTCTCAAATTGAAAACATCAAATTTGTTTAAGTATAATTGCTTAAAACACATGGATAACTTGTATTACTTCAATTAAATCCAATGGCTCTCCTTTTTCCACTCAATTTTTATCAATTATTAATTAATTCTAATTTCTTAAAACACATGAATGGCTCAGATTAAATCAACCAATCCAAGGAACTACATTTAGCCACCTTATTTTTCACTAACTTAACCTTTATGTTTATTCTTATCCATCTTACAAAACAAGTCTAGAATTATACCAAGTAGATGGTTTAGATTAAAGCAAATGGATTATTAGGATTGTGTAGAGAAATTTGGGCAAAACTTAATATTTTATTTATTTATTTATTTTACTTTATTATATACATATATATATCAACTTGGGCTTGGGCTTAAATAATATAGACTTGGGCTTGGGTTTGGACTTAAATAATATAAACTTGGGCTTAGGCTTGGGAAAATAACCTTGTTAACATTATAATTCTCATTTCTACCCTTCACGTCTACTACATTTTTCAAACTTACAAAAATACCCTTATAAATTTACTTTATATTATTTATCAAAATTCTAACACTTAATACTCTAACAAGTATATTACAATCATAGTTATGAGTTTTACAAAAGAAATTGCAGGTGTTACAGGGCAGCCGTGACACCTTAGGATATAAGGCTAGTAGTACACTAATATGGTTGTATGACGTATCATTGATTTTGAATAATCACCTATGTGATTCATCACCTTTGGTCAAACTCGGTAACATGTTCACCAACATATTACCTATATTTATGCTCTTGTGACATAAGACTCATCACCCAACTATTAGTATCCAATAGTAATCCTTGGCAGCATCAAATATACCAATCATGCAATATTATATTCCCATGCAATATTACTTCAACCAGGAACTAATTCGGATGTATTTAAATTAGAGACTCTGTACTCATATCTACAACTCTTTGCAGATAGAGTCTTGACATCATAATATATCACAGGATCTCATTATGCATTTTATATACAATATAAATTAGCAGCTGAATATGTAAAATGATATAAAAATTATTTTATTAATCGTAAACTAATTTACAATTAATTACAGAAATATATATACATGAATGATATTCCTAAATCGTATGAGACGATTGGTTCTATGACATATCTCCAACACCTCACTATACCCAAGTGAAGAACAAGCCTTAAAACCAATAGACTTAATTTGCAACAAAGAGGATTTTTGTACCTCTTAAAATGTTACAAGTGATTCACTCCCAAATTACTTAATCTCATAATACTTAAGTGAAAGATCACTTCTGTCACTCTTTTACAATTTGAGAATAAGTTTTGAATCAAGAAAACACCTCAAAATGATTCTCTAATAAAAGAGAATGTTACAAATGAAATAACTATGTGTATAATATGTGTTTGTAGCACTTTGTAAACTCAAGATTTGATTTTGAAACTTGAAAGATGTTTGTAAACACTTAAAGTTTGAGAGAAAATATTCAAAATCTATGAACATGAGTGTAAGGCTTGTATTTATAGTTATGGTTCAAAAACTAGCCATTAGACTTGTACAAATTCAAATTTCATGCACAAACGGTTGATCTTTTTCTTGAATCGGTCAACCGATTCATTAAACAATCAATGGACAAAATATCCCCAAACAACTGGCTAACCAGTTTTACGAATCGGTGGGCCAATTCCTAGAAATCGGCTAGCCTGTTTGAGGGACCGATTGGTTAGTTCCTTAATTTCTTTTTTTTTCGAAGTTTCTTAAAATTTTACAATTTGATCCCTAAAAATCTTGCAGTTTAGTCATATTCTAATTTTAATAAATGCGATTAAGTCCATATCCTAGGTTTCAAAAGTATATATTTTGGTACATTTTGCAAGTATTAGAAATATATTTTTACATAAAATAAATGAGTTTCCAAACTTATCACAATTACATATAAACAAGCATATTTTCTAAGATTTAAAAATAAATACATTTAGTTTACAACTTGATTCTTTAATTTAAGTTCTTCATGCTTCTATATTCATTTGTTTGATTGAATTGACATATTTTATTATCTCAAAATATGAGTTTGTATAACACTAAGGTAAACAATAACAAACTGGGTTTAGATTCCATATTTGAGTTAATGGCAAATAAATGTCCTTGTAGCTGTCAAAGCCATGAACAAGAGTAACTTTCTACTAGGCATTTTCATTGGCAACGTCCCTTTCTCTGTAGGACAAATAACTTCCATTACCGAGCCTGAGTCTTGGAGATTTAAAAGGAGGACCCTTTTCTGTTCTGTTCCACATATTTTTGGAGGTGGAGGGTTCATGCTATTGTATACATAAATCATAACTCCAAGTACCTACACTATTGTTGCTACTAAAAACATATTGCTAAAAATATTAGGAAAGAAAATCATTAATCATATTAAGAAGCAAGCAAACAAGAAATTATATGGATAACTGACCTAAGAGTCTTTTTTCTTCAAGAACAATTGAAAATAGTTTTGTGGTGAGTTTAAGGCTATTAGTCTACACGATCTTCTCTAAAAGATATTAATTCAAATAGTTCCATGTTTTACTATTAGAGCTATTACCTAGCTAGCTGCCTTACTTGTAAGTTATATAACAACTTCTGCACACCAGACAACTTAAAAAGAAAAAAGGTCAAAATATATAGTACATCCCGATTCCCATCCCACCATCTAAATATCCTAATTGACAGAACAAGGCGAAAATTAAAAAAAAATAATAATAATAAAATGTTTCATATAATTGAGGTTATATGTTGCTACAGTCCCATTCCTTCTTTTCTTTTTTTTTTTTTTTTTGTAAAATAACTTACTACATGTCCCATCTCGTCATTCTTGATATATAAACAAAAATCAAACGTAATTTATGTCCTAAGTTGGTGCATGGAGATTCATCACAGTTAGCATTAAGGGTAAATTTTTTTTGAGTTGACTAAGATGTGTGACCATTTTATGCTTTAAGTGGTGATGTATGATTTACAAATTATTCATTATTGGACTCTGTTCTTTCCATATAAATTGTGTTACTACCCAACAAAAGTAGGTGAAACTTACCAGTCAATTTCCACTTTTTAGCTTTGTTAGGTGAGAAGTTAAGCTATAACAAGCTCTCAAAGACATAATATTGTGTGGAAAATGATCACATTCAAATTATGTCAGCATAATTACAAGCTAACCATCTTCTAGTCACAACCACAGAATATTAACGGAATGCTTATAGTTATACTTGTGACCGATGGGATGGGACCATATTAAAAAAAATTTGGGTGCTAAATCTTATTGTAGAAGGAAAAATAGAAAAACCACTTAAACATTGTGTTCTGTGACAGCTTAATTAGATTCAATGAAGGCAGGCTGCAAGAGTAAATGTTTTGTTACCTCTATATTGTGTCCTTGCCAATCGTACCCAATTTATATCTCTAATTATGAAATGTGTATACCAAACGGCCCCTAAATGCATTGCACTTAGTGGCAACGTTTTGGGAACAAATTTGCAGTAGTATACCCTGGGTTCATCACCTATCATCTCACCATACAATAACTTTCAAAATGTAAATAAGCAAGTATAAACAAGCCAAGAAATTACATGTATGCATTAAGAGTAATCAAATTCTAGCCTAAGTGGCAGAGGCAGGGCAGCGGGATAATCTTAACAAGATGCTACACCAACTTTTGTCAGAATAAGAGCATTCATAATCCATTCCTAGATAAAGCAGTAGAATTATTCCTTAAAACGAGAACAATTTGGATTAGTATTTAATGGAAGAAAAAAAAACTGCTGGATGTGGCTAATTCCATCATATAAGTTAGCATCTCAAAGCAAAATCTAAGCTAATTACGATCAATCTTCAAGAACACATTGAGTCAGAGTATCCAGAAAAGAAAGTTCCTTTACATATACGTGATTCCCTAAGAAGAAAATTCTCTCCATTCCATTCACTTATTTTTTTATAAAAAGCATCGTAAAAGGAATACTCAAGATAAAACATTGAACATTTTATGCAATAAAATACTAATACAAACAAGATCACTACAAGACAAAGCGCTTATCTGACCAACAGAGCCCTTAGAATGGCTTCACAGTTCTTACTCTCATAAAAGAGAAAATGTCCTGCATTTGGAACCTCGTGATATTGAATCCACGAGAGCTTCTCAGAGATATAACGATTTATTTGAGAAGGAATGATTCTGTCCTCACACCCTTGCCAAATGTGGATTGAGCCCTCATTGTCTGGGCAAGGATTAGTTAGATCCATGGGATCAAATTCCCACTTAGCATAACCGGTCATTAAGTCTCGATACAGAGATTCGTAAACACCCTGATGTTGAATCTTTTCCTGTTCCAGAAACACAACAATTATCAGGTGAAGGCCCATGCAATTTGTTAATTCGCAATTATTCGTGCATTTGAATAATAATAAAAAAAACATATTGACAGAAACTTATAGAATGGTTACTTGTGTAAGATAAAACTTTAACATGTCAACAAAAATCTTCTTGTCTTCTAAAGGTAGTTAACAAGAAATCCGAGATAAATAAGAGTTTGCAGTTTCTAGAAATACTTGTATCTATAATAACTTGTAACTTCTAAAAATAAATTTCTGGAAACATGGGTGGTTATACAGAGGAAGATGTTTTTTTCTAAGTATAAGACTGACCAATATCAGTATACCATAACTACTGAACTTCACCTATTATTGAAGTTTTTATCTTTAACATGCAAATTAATGCCAAGAATTTGAGTTTGAATTTCGAAAAACCCAATTGATAGGCCATCCAAGGCTTACATATTCAGCCAAGCAAGTGCATTATTTGATGTGATAAACTACAAGGTTCAGAAACGCATGAATACCTGACCATCACTTGGGGATTCTGACAACTTCTTCAACATCTCCACATCTTGGGGACTAAAGATAGCCATATTACCAGTCATGATACTCAATGTTGGAAACCATTTCTGAGACATCCACCAGTTGAATAACCAAGGGGTGTAATGAGCAAACCAAAATGTCATTTGGTCCTGCCGAGGCAGCCTCTTGAAGGCTTCTCTTGATAAATTAGCAGGAAGACAATGCCACCAATAGTGCACAAATGGAACTACCAAGGAGGCACCTGACAACCTGTGAATAAGACACCAATATAGACAGAAGACGAGCAATTAGAATGCTTAAAATGGGAAACGAAAGACAAGTAGCAGATTTTAGTAAGTTTCATGCCTATGTGGAATGTATTTTAGGCAACCATAAACAAGATAGGCTCCCATTGAGATGCCAATAACATAGAACTTGGACCCAATCTGCAACTTGTCTGCTAGTTGTTCAACATCATATGCTTCGCTTTTCACAGTGCGTAATGGATGTGGATCACTCTCACCATAACCTGGTCTGTCGAAGAAAAGAAAATAAATCTTGAGCTCCTCTATAAGTTCCTGCAAACAAAGTCATAATGATGAATTAACGAAATCTCAAAGCATGCAATTCAATTCTATCAAAGAGGGTAAGGAAAAGATATATACATATTGAAATGACAATATGCACATGACATAATTGAAGATCAACCAGTAAATTTAAAGATGATATATTTATGTCCGGATCAAAAATCTATTTATATAACCTTGGAATTGTTTACCTAGAATAACTTTGTTGTGGTTGATGCTCCACAAACAAGTTACATTAATGCCATCCATTTGACTCATGTTTTTGGTTATAGTAATCACTACTAAAGTAAGAAAACAGCCACACTTTAATTTATGTTCAGGTTTGCAGGGATTTAAGAAGTGTATGTAGTTCATACTTGAGGGACAGGCAAATTAAGATCTTTGGAGCTGCCAAAGCCATGAATGATAATGATTCTGTAATTAGCAACTTCCTTGGGAACTCCTGTTTCTCTATAAGCCACATGCCTCCCATCACTGAGTTTGACTGTAGGTGAAGTAACTGGGGGCCCACCTGGTGATCCACATAGCTTTGAAGGAGGAGGAGGCTTCAATGCCTGATAAACCCATCCTAGAAGTCCCACCGCCAATGCTACTGCTATTGGTGCAAACATTGCTGAACAAACAAATTAATATATAAGGGAAAAATAACTATTAAGGAGTATTAATTAGTATTATCCACACATAGATAAAATGTCATACATAAAGATCTACTTTTATAATGTTTGAAAAGAAAATAAGAACGAGAAAAAGGACAAAAGTTAATACATTACAAATTGAGGATTTTCAGGGTAGATTTTCCTTTTGCCTCTGGGGCTTTGGAAGTTATATTTTTTGTTGCCTATTGTTCATTAGTATTAAATAATATTAACAGACGACGCTTAATTCTATTACAGTAGGTCAGTTGGAGAAGATAGATTTAAGGAATTTCGACAAATTGAATGGAAGTTTGATTAAGAAATGTAATGGACTTAAATATGCAAAATAAGTACAGTAGTACATAGCCTAGCAAAACACCGACCAGTGTCTACCTTTCTTGATTATGAATGCTTTAGAACATCAAAAAGTACAAAATTCAATTGAATGTTTCACACCGTCTCAAATTGTCATATTCATTTGAAAACACTTCTCAAAACTTCATGCTTGAAGATCATATTGTCTAACAATCAAACAACTGATCTGTCAATCAATCCTTGACTTTAACCTTTAACCACTTAACATTACAAATAGACATACACAGAGAATTTACCACAGGCTATGATACAAGAAGTTATAACACGAACACACTGCACAAAAGCTAACGAGAATGTTAAACCAAATACTAAGATGATCGATATATGTTAGTAAATGCAGCAATGGAAGATTAAATTGTGACAGCTCAAAACAATAACCGTTCAAAACTATGAATCACAAGAGAATTTTCTGACGACCAAAGAACATCAAATTCATATAGAACTTCACATAAAATCTACATGTAGTTCAAGTATACTCAACCGAGAATTATTATATATAGTATGGAGTCATATCCTTTGAAAATTACTGCAATTTCTTCAAATTAACTTCATTTGTATCCACTATTAGCACGAAATTTATCCCAACAGCAAAGAAAATGTTAAATGAATAGGCTCAAAATAAACTTAATTTCATTGAAGTGAAAGAACCCAGAAAGCAGAACTAATAATTAAAGGAAAAACAAGAAAAAGAGGCGAACTACACACCTGGAGGAAGTGGCAAAGAAATGGGTCTGGCTTTGCTAAGTCTGGTGTGAAAACTGGCTGGCTGATGTAGCCGATACCTTTATTTCTTGACACAATGCAACTGCCATTCTTGCTGTTGAAAAAGTGGTCTTTAACTTACGAAGGACAATTTGTAAAGACCCACCCGTCAATGTGATCCACAAATTAACTGAGATGCTGACATACTATTTTTTTGGAGGAATCAACCGATGTGCAGCCAAAATGTGAAGTGCATGGAAATATCTAAAGGGGGTAAAATATTATTGGTTGTATTATATCATGGTAGGGTATTTATGCGCTTCATCAATTATAATCATTGCATTTATTAAATTCATCCCATAAAATTTTTTTTTTTTAAAAAAAAAAGCGTGAATTTTGTTAAATTATTTTACAAATGACCAAGTAATTTGTGTACGTTATAAACTTTTGAGTGTTTTATTAAACTTTCTTATTTGACAGTGTCAATGTGAACTTTTAAAATTAATATATATATATATATATTATACATTAAAAACAAAATATTTGAAGAATCAAATAAAAATTTTTCTTAAAAATTTTCAAAAACTATTTTAAAAGTAATATTTTTATTTAAAATTTTTTAAATACTTATTCATCAAATTTGAAATTAAAAACTAGATAATTTTTACAGACTAACAAGTAATTATTATTGCTGTATAAAAAATTATAGGCAGATTTATTCAACATATTATATTTAAATTTTGTTAATATTAAATTCACATGATATCCAAATAGAGATTTTGGAAAATTTATGGCTGGTTTGGCCTTTTTTTTAGTTTGTTAGTTCACATATTCTTAGAGTTCATGTAACCATCACCAAATATTTTGAAAAAACTTAGTCGAATCGAATTAAAGTAAATTGTAAAATCGAATCAAACCAAATCTGTTGGTTCCAGCACGATTCTTCAATTTAAGCCTGGTCCAATTCAATCGATTTAATTTGAGCTTGTTGACTATTTTAAACATTTTATTATTATTTCTCCTTCAATTTTTAACCTCGGCTTTTATTATTAGAAATTTTGAATAGTTGTAAATATTACAGATTTTATTCTATTAATAATATATTGTAAAAATAAAAATAAGTAAATAATATAACATTAACCTAAAATAATATATAACATAAACACGTGACTTTATAAATTTATTTTACCTTTTTTTACATAAATAAATCAATAAAAATATTAAAACATAATTTATTAAATTTCAAAATCAGAAATTATAATAACATAATAAATGAAGGCAATCCATCAAAAAGTCAAAATTATAAATTATAATATGACAGTATTAGAGACAATCATTCAAAAGTCCATAAATCATAAATTACCACAAAATAAAATATATCAAAATCCAAAATCACATATGTAATATTCTAAATATTGAAAAATTTACATTTATTAAGAGTTTATATTATAGTTTTACACTTAAAATTGTCATTAACTCCTTTAAAATAAATATATAAAAATTTAAAATAAGAGTTTGTCTAATTTATGGAAAATGATTGATTTTGAGCGCAAGTTTTGTATAATAGACATATCTCTCAATCTAGAGATCCAATTGATGCAATTGTTGAATCACTAAATCATAGACTTATCCTTTTGAAATATTGTAAGCCAAATGTTAAATTAGTTCAAGCGTTTAGGTGATCAAAAATGGGTTTCAACAAAACTGAAATGCAGCCATGGTCCAGCTTGACATGCCTCAGTATTTGAGTTATATCTCCCAAAATAATACTCTAAATATGGTAAATAAAGACGTTACAAAGAGTTAAGACAAATATATATATATATATATATATTATGTTTTAGTCAGAGCTTTATTTCAAATATATCACAAAAACATTGACTAACAAATTCAAATGTGTGTGAAAGAAACTCTTCTAACATTTACCAACACTAACTAACTTCTTTGACATTTATCCTTTGTGTTTTCCTATAAATAAATGCTTGTATTAGACATAAAAGAAAAGTTGGTATTTCTTAACTTCTTAATTTTTTTATCCCATCTTTTTTTCTTACAATATATTTTTAAATTTGTAAGTAGAGTTAGGGTAAAATTTTTTTGAGTTTGTAGTTTTCATTCCTTTATCTTTTGAGTTATTCTTCAATATAAAATCTTTCAATCGAGTAAATTCTTTTTGGAAAGGGTTTAGAGAGTAGACAAAGCTCAATGGCCCTGAAAGTGTAATATAGGGCCTTAACCAAAGTCTTACTGAGGACAAGTGGAATCCAAGACCAATCCAAATTTATGAGATTCAACTAAGACTTAATAAAGAACTCAGGCACAATGGGTTCTGAGACTTCCTAAGTTCAACAAAAGATCTTAGGCCTAAAAGTAGAATTTTGAAACCTTCACCAACAAAGGTCTCGGGTACAGTATGATAAAGATTTAGGGTAGACCACCGGAGCCTAAGACCATTCGTATTAGAGAAAGAAAGTCTCAGGTAAAGTGTGAGATTTTAGAGATCTCTCAACAATTATGTATCGCCACCATAGCAAGTTCTATCCGAACCTTTCTATAATAATGATTTGTGGCCTAATAGATGTATTATGCAAATAGAGTTCAAAATTTCATGATTTCTGGAATATCAATGTTTATAAAGTTAATTTTTTGTGATCCCCGGAACGTTAATAAGTTTGGGATTGCAATTTTCAGATTCTTTAAAATCTTAATAAGTTTGAGAGACCTAAGGACGAAATGGGAGAGCAACAGTCTATAAAAGGTAAGCAAGGATAACCAGGTATGCATGTTAGAACACACAACATAATCTTGCATAAGTTTTTGCTGCCATTGTTTTCTCTCTCAAACACAAAAAAAAAAAAAAAACCCTTGACTTAAGCATCAAAGGATTTTTGCAGGACCACTAACTTTTACCCTTAAGAGCTTTTTGTGATTTTAGGTGAAATAATGATCAAGCAAACAAAGAAGACTGATTTTAGTGCACAAAGTTCCTAGGAGAATTTTGCTGCATCAAAATTTGGTGCCATCCATAGGAATTTTAACAAAAAGCTAAAAACAACAACAATTAAAAGAAAAGTCATGGCAGCAACGTGGACTTACACAATCAGAAAACGTACAATGGTAAGAGGGAATCCAAAAGAAAATTCTCGTGAAGCAATAACGACAATTAACCCGAATAACGACAATCAGCAACCACCCCTTGGAGACATAAATCGAAATTAAAAAGCCTAATCCTCGCACTAAAATCCCTTCATGGGTGAAACGGAAAAACAGCCCTATAGATCCAACGATTGGCTGACAGTGAAAGAAAACATGCAGAAAAAGACCGACAAATATAGACATTGGCAAAAGAAATTGCATAGATGAAAAGAATGCTTTAATGCTGTTCAATTGGACCGAAGGTAGCTACATCATCAAAGGCAGCAGAGAGTAGTACTCTTGACATTCTATGCACTAAAGATCGGGAAGTGAGTCCCTAGCAAAATACCTTCAGGAATAGGTATATCGCTACAAAAAAAGGAAAGAGAAAAGTCTCCAGCTACCTTCTAGAAAGGCCCCTAATACCCAAAAACGATAATACTACTTTTAGGTTTATTAATGAACCTTGTCCTAAATTCCAATAGTCTCCAGATAACCTGGGGATTACTTGCAAATAGAGGCCAGAATGCAGTTTGAGTCTAGAAGATATGAGGACATTCCTCAATTAAAAATGTTAGAGAGAAAGAGAGAGAGCTCTAAACAGAGAGAATCTTGGGAAAGGGAATACAGGAAATGCGATGAAAGAGCAGGTAACCTTGAGACTTACATCAAGATTAGTTGAGAAGTTAGAAAACTAGAAGAAGCGGTAGCAGAGGAGGAATTCCTAGCTGATGTCCTACTTGGGATTGCATTTTAAATCTCTCTTCTCTTGAAGAATCCTGGACTTTATTCTCCCTAAAAAGTTTAAGATGTCCCAGATAACTCTCTTCATAGGAAAGACTAATCCATCCCTACACATAGATTACTTTAGGGAGATGATGCTGATATAAGGATTAAACGAATCCCTAATGTGTCGCTTGTTCCCATTAACATTGAACTGACAAGCAAGGAAGTGGTTCACCAGCTTGACCCCTAACAATATCCATAACTTTGATCAATTGAATGAGGTGTTCATCGATGAGTTTACAGGAGCAATTACTAGTCTCAAAACTCTAAGCTCATTGCTCATGATAATACAGGGAGAAATAGAAATTTTCAAAAACTTTATCAAGAGATATCATGACGAAGTGATAGAGTTGGGAGCCTATCATCATCCCTTGGCATTGAAAGGTCTCAAGAAAGGTCTACGAGTAAATCGCAGATGGTACGCAGTACGAAAATCATCTATCACCACTTACGAAGCAGCTAGAAGTTATTAGTGATGGGGTGCCGCATACGCCATCAAAGACGCTACGACCGTCAAATGAACCGTGTGAAAAAGCTCCCAAAGGACCATGGATATATATATATATATATATTTTAAAATTTAAATAATTTTAAACATAGTATCAACAAAAATAAAGTACATATACTTTAAATGTCGATATCTGGAACAAGTTGCTTTGTTTCCAGTCAGCTTCCAAGCGTATTCACACACTAGGTTGATTATGACAGGTTTTGATTACCTAGATTTGTGTTAGGAGACTTTGAACAAGTGTATCAACTTCTCTAAGTTAATACAAAATTTTCTACCTTTAGAAAATTTCTACTTGTTCATTTGGAAGAGAAGGAAACCTATGAAACTATTTCATCCATTTCCTATTTTTCCTCTTTCTCTCTTTTCTTTTCTTTCTTCCTTATGGGTTTTGTTCAAAACAAAAACTCACACACTATTCAACAATGGCGTCAAACCAAAAGGAAGGAGAAGAATACTATTTTAGTTTCAATTTCCAATTGAAATCTCACTTAAAAAAATCAAATCCCACGTTTTATTACTTTTCATCCATTCAATTTAGGTCAAAAAAATAGAATGGTTACAAGTGTCAAAGACTCACCCATGGGTTCCAAAATTCATTTCATTTCATTTCCATTAATTAATTTAATGAATGAAAAATATCTTAACATATATTAATATTAAACACTTTAATATATATATTTGCTAAAGGTGAGAATGTGAGAGAGAGAGAGAGAGAGAGAGAGAGACATTTTAT
Source organism: Cedrela odorata (assembly GCA_035584115.1). NCBI lineage: Eukaryota > Viridiplantae > Streptophyta > Magnoliopsida > Sapindales > Meliaceae > Cedrela > Cedrela odorata. Next base: position 4,814,378 of record JAXCLQ010000005.1, on the reverse strand, counting down.
TTATATAATATAATATAAAATAAAATGATTACAATTTAATATTATATTATATATATATATATATATTAAAATGTAATCATTATTCTTACAATGTTTGACTTTCATACGTTAATTGCAAAAACTACTTTCATTTTCTTTAATTTCATTAATCATAATTAAAGAATTAGTCTTAGCCATTGATTCAAAATAAATGAATAAGATATAACTAAGAATTTGACACTTGGTAACATTACATGGTGCAATTTGTCAACCAATGATCTATTTGATCAAATAACAACTATTTAATTATTAATAAATAAACTATTTATTTATTAATATCCTTATGACAAAATATCTTTTTCAAGTCTCCATATATCCGTAAATTATATTTACGATATTCGAATTATTATCGAAATATTTTTCTCGCATACATGTGCTAACGCGTCTTAGCCGGGAAATCAATTCTTTATAATAAAGAATTAAATTGTTATCTAATCAAAGTATCGAAACAATATCATTAACTAACTTAATGAATATTATATAATGGCAATAACCATTATCATTAAGTAATTGATTAATGTGTGTGACATCCTGGGTTCACCATGAGTTGGACATAAGTATATACGAACCCTTTCGCATCACTTTGGTATAACTCCTTGTAACCAAAGTTCTCAATGATCTTGAGTTACCTCTAGTAAGAAGTTATGACCCCCAAAGACGAATGAATGAATATTTAAGATAAACCTATATTGTAACACCCGTAATTTCTTTTATAGAAAATAAAACTATGATTGTAAATATACTTATTAGAGTATTAAGTGTTAGAATTTTGAAAAATAATATAAAGTAAATTTATAAGGGTATTTTTGTAAGTTTAGAAAATGTAGTAGATATAAAGGATAGAAATGAGAATTTTAATGTTAATAAGGTCATTTTTAAAATTTTAGATTATGGATTAAAATAAAATTAAGTGGGCCAAAAATATAATATATATATATATGTATGTATTGGGCCTAATATAATTAGTTAGGCTCAAACCCTATTTGTTATATTATTTAAGCCCAAGCTCAAGCCTAAGTTTTATTTAAGCCCAAGCCCAAGCCCAATTTTATATTATTTAATTAATAAAGTAAAATAAATAAATAAAATACTAAGTTTTGGCCAAAATTCTCTACACAATACTAACCATCTATTTGCTTTAATCTAAACCATCCACTTAGCACAATTCTAGACTTGTTTTGTAAGATGGATAAGGATGAACATAAAGGCTAAGTTAGTAGAAAATGAGGTGGCTAAATGTGGTCCTCTTAATTGGTTGAATTAATCTAAGCTATCCATGTGCTTTAAGAAATTATAATTAATTAATAACTGATGAAAATTGGGTGAAAAAAGGAGAGCCATTGGATTTAGGTTAAAGTAATCCAAGCCATCCATGTGTTTAAAGCAATTATACTTAAATAAATTTGATGTTTTCAATTTGAGAAGTAAGGATACGTATAAGGCAAATTGAGAGGAGAAGAAAAGAGGAAAGAAAGAAAGCAAGAGAAAGAAGAGAGAAAAGAAGGAAAATTGGTAAGTTTCTTTTAATTAGAATTGTAGTATTTTAGTGTAATATACTTAATGAATTAAATTAATTATAATAGGAATTTAGAGTTCTTTTAATTAGACTTTTATTATGTTGGTGTAGCATGCTTAGTGAGTTAAAATTAATTGTAATAGAATTTATATTACTCATGTTAAATTATGATTATGAGATTTGAAATTGATATGGCTTTAAATTGTATATGATGTTGGAAATTGGTGAAAATTAGAACATGTGTAGGTCATGATTATAGTTGTAGTAGAAATAAAAAATGAGCAAATTCATGATTTAATGCCTAATTGTAGTAGGAAAACTTGATATGAATAAATTCATGTTAGTAGTGTTAATTGTAGTAAGAAATTAGATGTGGCAAAAAAAAAAAAGAAAAAATGCATGTTATTAATGTTAATGTGTAATAAGGAAAATTAGAGATGGATAAGATTATAGTAGTGATGTTAATTTTGTAGTTAGAAAAGTAGGAATTTATATTGTGTTAATGTGTATATAGTGTTTAAATGAGAAATGGACATTGTCTTAGTTGGTGGAAAATTGAATGATGATGAAAGAATGGAAGTGTAGTAATATATATATATATATATAAATGTATATATATATATGTGTGTGTGTGTGTAAATGGATATTACTCTTGGATTTGAAATGGCGTAATTGTGAATTGGAATTGAATCTCGGTGATTTTGGTAGGCCGAATTTGTATGTAATGATTGGGAGTGTTTAGAATTCGATAAAGAAGGTGTTGTCGGAAAATGAATTGGCAGAAAACGGCAACACTTGACGAATTCGGAAATTTTTCGCCAAATGTATGTGTTTTTGAAAATTATATATGTACAAGTATAGATATGTATAAAATGATATAACGGCGTGAATATAGTAATAAGTCTATGTTAGGAATTCATAAAGTGTCGAGTTTAGGAAATGTGAATGTCGTAGGAATGTGATGACGAGTATAAATGTATGATTGAAATAGATTGAGTTAATTTATTTTAGGTACGCAACATTAATATAAAAACATACTCAAGAAGAGCGGGAACAAAAGTAAGTATATCATGCATGTATTTTAATGTTTTGAAATTTTGCAATATTCGATATTCTGATGAAAAATGTGATTTTAATATTTGATATGCCAATGCGATTTTATGAAATGATTAGTGAAATGTTTGTGAAATTGAATGTTTACGTCGATATCGTAATTACAAAATAATTATAAAATATTATCGATGTGTGAAATATTTGAATAAAATGAATGTTATGGCTTAGTCATTGATATGTTATTCTGACCTAGCCGGGTTACGTGTTGAATGCCAAACTTGCAGGCTAGTAAGAATTATGTTTAATACGTCATGCACGGTTTTGTTATATGAATATGAAAATAACCGCTATATGCGGAACACATAGTTACATTCTAAAACCATATCACCGTGGGTGCAAGTGATATTAATTGACTAAGTCGTTTTGAATGTATTTGTATTATGAATAAATTCTATGTATTTGGAAAAGTTTGAAAATGTTTTGATTGTTTAAATTTTATATTATGCTCTGCATCTATATATAAAAACATGCATGATACGCTTACTGAGACTTATATCTCACTCTTTATTGAAAAATTTTATTTTTTAGATTATAGTACATAAAGGTGACAAAGGACGCAAATGAGAGTATTAGGCATATTTTGAAGTTTTTAAGTATATCTAATTTGTAGGTTAGCCAAGTGATCAGAAGTGTATTATGTATAGACTTGTATATATAAGATCTTTTGATGATTGAACTATGTAGAATTTGTGCAATAAAAGTAATGTATTGTATATTAAATGTGAAAATGGTATTTAAGGTTAAATGTATGAAAAAGGGGTGTGACATTTAGTGGTATCAGAGCTTAGGTTAGGATTCTGTAGACTTAAGATTAATTAGGAAGAATAGAAAAAATATACATAAAATTTATATATGTATATATGTAATAGTAATATAATAATAAATTGTAACAGCCGAAATTTTTGAAGAACTCATAACCTTAATATTATCTAAGTACATTAGAATTTACATTCATGATATGTTTACGATATAATATTATAAATGTAAGAGAAATTAACCGAGTTTACTCATGTTTAGTTGACATGGAAACGACGTAGGATATA
>JAXCLQ010000005.1:4786459-4800849 GCA_035584115.1 Cedrela odorata | reverse complement strand
TGACCAAGCATATTCAAGTCTTGACTAACCAAGCACATTCAAGAAGTCATCTCATACGTACAAATTTGTATATTGATATTTAAAAAACGGAAATAAAAGTATCAACATTAATTAAGCAAAAACATGCCCATGTTGTTGGTCTTATAGTTATTTTGATATCAACTTCAAAAATCCAAATGATAGGAAAATATCAATTTCTTAGTTTATAGATATCAAAAGAAATTGATTTCACCTCAAGATTCATTTCACATGTATATATAAAAGATATCTAATAGAAATCAATAATAGGATAAAAGGGATTGACCTCATGATATATATATATATATATATATATATAAATGAATATACAAGTTAACAGAAACATTGTATTTTGGATTAAGATTTAAGAATTCAAAACATATCTATCTATTACTCCGCGTCCATGGAACTTTTGTTGTGGTTTTATCCTATAATAAGTGTAAACACGAGAAGAGAACAGAACAGAGAGCAAGTCTAAAAATCTAAATCTAAATCAAACCAAAAACCATTAATTAATTATAATCATTTACTTAAACAAGCAGGTCTCAAAACCAGACAAACACTCAGAGAATCACAGTAACATTGAAATCCAAGCGCAATCAAGCAACGTGTGCTTGGATCTCCATGTCGTTATGGATCCTATATGGTGCCAAAGGGTATCACGTTGAGAAGACAGGTCATTGCAACTTTAATGTAGTTAAAAGACTTTAAAACATACAAGGAGAATGAAGTAAAAGGCGTAATATTTTATTGATAGAAAATTGTATATATACAAGATGCAGTTACAAACAAAGGAAAGCTAAGTAATTACATCCTATAATTGTGGATCTAAATTATATACATGCGTTGTAAAGATGTGGAATTGAAGAGTATAGATGCTGTTCGTGGTCAAGATTTGTTACTGACAAATCTTTTCTGAATATGTCCCTGCAAGATGGTGCTCCCATCGGATACACCAATTTTGGATAGAAGCTGGAGCAGTCGCTGAAGTGACAAAGGCTTAGTTAGAGCATCAGTAAGTTGGTCCTTAAAAGAAACATTGAGAGACCCGAACTGTGCCACCAGTAACCTTTTCGCGCACGAAATGAAAATCCAGGGCAATGTGCTTCATTTTTGAGTGGAAGACCGGATTCATGCAAAGGTAGGTAGTACCTATATTGTCAAAGTAGATAGTACGAACCTGTGATAGTGAAACACCAAATTTAGTGAGAAGAGCTTGAATCCACTTGACCTCTTCAGTAGTAGAGGCAACGAATCTGAATGTAGCTCAAGTAGATGCTCTAGCAACCGTCTGTTGTTTCTTGGAGTTTCATGAAATAAGATTATGACAAAGATAAATAACATATGTACTTGTGGAGGTTAGATCATCTTTATTACCTGCCTAGTCAGAATCTGAGAAGGCATGAAGATATAAAGGATAATACTTACGAAGATAGAGTCTATGATAAATAGTACCTTTGAGATGTCGACAGAACGCTTGGTAGTGGACCAATGTGTGGTGGTAGACTTAATCATGTTCTTAGATAGTTTATTCATAGAGAAAGCAATATCCGTTATAGAGAGGTATTGGAGACTGCCAACAACCTGTCCATATTCTGTAGCATCAAACAAGGAAGTTCCATCTGTAAGAGAGAGAAGTGCGAGAATCAAGTGGAGTGGAACATTGTTTTGCACCAATCATCCTTGTACGAGGGAGTAGACTGCAAATATAGTTGTGCTGACAAAGTAAAATGCCATTAGAGTGAGGAAACAACCCCCAGAAAGTAATGCAAAGCACCAAGATCTTTGATTGAGAATCGATAAGAGAGAAGAACATTGAATTGGCTAACCATGGAATCATTATTTCCAGTAACAATTGGATTATCTATGTAAATGAGAATATGGAGGACCATACCTCTATGAGAGTATATTAATAAAGATGTATCGGCTCTTAAATTAGAGAAACCATTGATAAGAAGAAACTGTTTCAATTCATTGCACCAGGCCATCAGATCCTGTTTCAAACCATAAATGGTGTTTCTCAATTTACAAACATAATTTGGATTACAGTTGTCAACAAACCCCGGTGGTTAAACCATGTAGACATTTTCAGAGAGAAGACCATATAAAAATGCATTATTGACATCCAATTGTCGTAAATGCCAGTTCCTTGAAATAGCTAAGCAAAGAACTAACCGAATTGTCATGGGCTTGAAAACAGGACCGAATGTTTCAATATAGTCTAGACCAGGTCGTTGATGAAACCCTTTGGCAACGAGGCGTGCTTTAAACCGAGAAACAGAACCATCAGAATTTCGCTTTATGTGAAAAACCCATTTGCAGCCAATAAGGTTATAAGTAGACCGAGGAGAGACTAGTTCTCATGTTTCATTGCGGATCAAGGCATCGTATTCTTTAGACATTGCTTTCCTCCATCCAGGTGATTTGAGAGCTTGAGTGACAGATGTTGTTTCAATAGACTCAGCTGGGTTGTGTTTGATGGAAAAGTAGAGTTGCTTGGGTCGATGGATATTACTTTTGGAGCGGGTGATCATGGGCTGTGACGGTATGGGGATTGTTAGTCTTGCGGGTCTTGAAGGAGGCATGAGTTTGTTAGAAGGCGAAGGTGCTTCGATTGAAGTACCGACTTTCAAGAAAGAAGAAAATAGTGTATTAGTTTGTACTAATGTCTCGGAGTTAGATGAGAGTTACGAGGGATGAGAACGTGTAACATTAGAAGGGGACACAAACATAATTTTGGAAGGTGAGCTTGGAGATTTAGAAAAATCAGGAGGATCCAAAGGAGATCAGTTATGAATAGTAGGTAGTGGAGGATTTGGAATAAAAGTGGAGGGAGACACAGAGGTGACGAAATGTAGTGGATTGAATGATTTGTGAGAGGAAGACAGAGACAAAATGTAAGTAGACATGGAAGTAGAAATTTCTAAGGAAAGCCATTTATTGACATTGTCATCACATAATCTCTTAAGATTTGAGCAAATGGTGGTAAAAGGGAAAGTTTGCCCGATGAAGGCAACATGCCATAATATATATAACTTGTTTGTGATCGAATCAAAGCAAAGATAAGCATTTTGATTGGGTGAGTATCCAAAACAGACACAGTGGGGGTAGATTTGGGATTCAGCTTGTGCTTGGTATAAGGTTTGAGCTAGGGATAGCAAAAACACCCACATATCCATAGCTTATGGTAATTGGGATTGCTACCATATCTATTTAGAAAATGTGAGGCAAAATTTAATCCCCGGGTAGGCATTCGATTTATAAGGTAGGTGGCAGCTCGAAAAGCATAAGACCAAAATTTGAGGGGAAGTGGGGCTTGATGCAATATGATGAGACCCGTTTTGACGATATGCGAATACCGACGCTCTGTAGTACCATTATGCTCGGGTGTGTATGAAGGAGTAAACAAGTGAGTTATCCCGTGTTTTTCAACAAATGATTTGATGCCAGAGTATTCACTACCACAGTCACAGTATATAAAGATGATGGAGTTTTGAAAAAAAAATTTTCCACAGCAAGCAAATATTTTTTAAGAATTGTTAAAACTTTAGATTTGAATTTTATTGGAAATAGCCAAATATATTTTGTGAAATGATCAACAACAATAACATAATAATTAAAACCATAGTGAGACGGTATGAGAGGGCCCCAATGATAAAAAAAAGTAGATATAATAAAAATGAGAAGAAATATTAAGAGCTGAACCCTTTATTGATTTCCTTCAGCACATAGAATTTACGAATACCGAGTTTAATATATAGAGCTACCACCAACGGTAAAAATGCATCAATGTAGAATTATGCACCCACTAATTTCTAAGAAGGTGTTCAACATGCCAACAAATCCAAGACTTGGTAAACATTACAGAAACATGCAACAGGCGTCATATAATATCCTATCAATTAGGACAACCAAAAGAAAAGGACAACTTAAACTAAAAGCTGTAGAAAATTATAAAAAAACTTTCAACAATCCCTCCCTTAAATTGAAAGTTTTTCAAACATTCAGTTTAATATATGCTAGTTACAAGACAACTTCTTTCAAATTTGATCTTCTAAAAGACAGACACCAAGTAACTTTCTCGGCTTTTGAAACAGAGGTAATTTGAGAGGCTTGGTAAATATATCAGCAATCTGGTCTTCACTCTTTTAGTAGATAAGATCAATTACTCCATCCTTTGTGAGGTCTTTTAAGAAATGAAACTTTACATCAATATGCTTGCTTGTTCCAAGTAGAACATTATTTTTGGAGAGTTTTATTGTTGAACTGTTGTCATAATGAATGTAAGTAAGTCCTTTATGTTTGAAATGAATTTCTTCAAGAATCTTTCACAACCAAATCGCTTGACAAGCACATTTGGTTGCTACTATGAACTTTGCTTCTGTAGTTGATAAAGTCACAATTGATTGCTTCTTTGATGACCATGAAATTACTCCCAAGCCCATCATAAAAACATAACTATATGTGCTCTTTCTATCATCCAAATCTCTAGCATAATCGCTATATGTAAAACCAAGCAAATTTGATTTTTCACATTTTTTTTTTAAATAAACCATAATTGGTAGTACCTTGCAAACAACAAAAAATTCTTTTTGTAGCTAGAAGATGTATCTTTATTGGATGCTCCATGTACCTGCTAATGAGACTTACAACTTACATTATATCAGGTCTTGTAGTAGTTAAGTACATCAAACTCCCTACAATCTGCTTATAAAACGTACTGTCAACCCTTTTTTCTTCATGATTTTTGATGAGCTTCAAACCTATTTTAGTAGGCGTGCTAACTGGATTATAATTTTTCATTTAAAACTTGTCCAAAATTTCTTTTTTATACTTTCTTTAAGAAATAAAAATTCCAGTTTCAGTTTGCACCACTTCAATGCCCAAAAAATAATGTATCTTTCTAAGATCAGACATATCAAACTCAACCATCGTTGATTTTTTAAATTTGTCAAACAATGCATTATCATTTCTAGTGAAAATAAGATCGTCAATATATAAGCACACAATGAACATCTTTCCTCCATCATAGATCTTAATAAATAGTGTATACTCGTATGAACATTTTCTAAAACTTTCCTTTTAAAAAATAAGCATCAATACAGTTATACCAAGCTTGTGGAGCTTGTTTTAATATTTATAATGCCTTTTTCAACTTATAAACTTTATGTTCATTTCCATGCTTCATATAACCAAGAGGTTGGTCGATAAATACCTTTTCTTGTAGGTCACTATGCAAGAAAGCTGATTTTACATTCAATTGGAAGATAGGGCATGAATTTTGAGTTACTAATGCAATAATTAGCCTAATAGTATTATGTCTTGCCACAGGAGCAAAGATTTCTCTTTAGTCCACACCAAATTCTTGTTTATAGCCTTTAGCTACTAAATGTGCCTTATATTTATCCACTTTACCATTTTCATTTAGTTTTGTTTTGTACATCCATTTTACACCAATAGTCTTTTACCCTTTCGAAAGCCCCATTAACTCCCATGTGTTGTTTCTTACAATAACTGCAATTTCTATATCCATAGCCTTCTGCCATTTTGCTTCTTTCACAGCATCTTCGAAAGTCATAGGATCACAATATGAAAAAATTGCAAAATATATGAGTGGATTCTCTTTAAATTCATCATATTTATTTACTTCATAATCCATCATCCATGCATGCTTTTTCTTTTGTTGCTGAGGTTTTTGTTGTGCAATTGCTTCATTTTCAGATGGACATTGATGAATATTTTGAGTGATTGGCACTGGTTGTTACACTGTCTCCATAGGTTGCTGCTTTTTCTCTTCATCACCATCAAAGTCTATTAGAATATTTTGTTGAACACCATTCTCATTCTATAACCAGGTTCTGTTTTCATAAAAAATAACATCACGGCTAATAATATTTTTTTGGTGATAGGATTATAAAGCTTACAAGCCTTCGATTGATCACTAACACCAAGAAAATACATCTCTCTCCTTTATCATTTAGCTTCTTCCTCTTATCATCTGGAATGATCTACTGCTGGTTTTCATTTGCTCTAAACTTCTTTTGGTGTCATATGTCGAATAGCAAAAGTGGGACTTCTATTCAAAATATGAATTGCTATAGTTAACTGCTTCTAGCCAAAATTTTTTTTGGAATGCCACTCTTCGTCAAAAGACTTCGCATCATATTCATAATAATACGATTTTTTCTTTTGCACACACCATTTTATTGAGGTGTTTAAGTTGTTGTGAGTTGCCTCTTGATTCCATATGTCTCACAAAAATTCACAAATTCATGTAAATCGTACCCTCCACCACGATTAGTGCAAAGTATTTTTATTAGGTTACAAATTTCTTCTTAATGAGTACTTTATAGCTTTTAAAGGTTGTAAAAACTTCAGATTTTTCCTAAAAAAAATAAACCCAGATTTTTCGACTGTAATCATCAATGAAAGTAATTATATATCTTTTACCTCTATTAAAAGATGGACGGATTGGTCCACAGATATCAGAATGAACAAGCTCTAATGCCTTTTTTACTCTCCATGCTTTTCTTTGTGGAAATTGATTACAGCGTTGTTTGCTAACAACACATTCTTCACAAATTTCAAAAGGAGCTATAATTTATGGAAGACCAATCATCATATATTTTTTTTGCTATAAAGTCTTCAAACCATCAAAGTTTAGGTGACTATAGCAAAAATGCCATAGACATGTTGTATCCTTCAATTTTGCTGAGAAGCATGAATGAGAAATATTGTGGAGATAAAGCGGGAACATGTGATTTGTTGCCATGTTAATTTGAGCAATTAAACCCAACTTTGCATCTTGAATTTGACATATTCCATCTCTGATAGAAATCTCGTATCATTTTTCTTGCAGTTGGCCCACACTAAGCAAGTTTATCTTTAAATTTGGGACAAAAAGAACATTAGTGATTATTTGGGTAGAATTTCCCTTGGTTTGAATAGTTACCTTTCCTTTTCCCATAACAGAAATAGTGGAGTTGTCACAAAACTTGATAGTATTGCGGAAAGACTCGTCCAAGTCAGAGAATGCATTTTTATCTCCACACATGTGGTTGCCACAGCTAGTATCTAAATACTACATATTTTTTTGAGTTTCTTCCTTCACATGACACACCATTAAAAGAGACATCTCTTTTTTTTTTTTTTTTTTTCAGCAAAGTTAGTTCTTTTTTCACTTTGTCTGTTTAAATTAGTTTGACATTCTAACTAGTAATGCCATACTTATGACATCTGTAGCATTCAATATTAGACTTGTCTGCTGAATTTGGTCTACAATTTGTTGAATGGTGGCCTCTACATCATCTTCATTTTCTTTGAAATTGATTATCTTGGTGTTGATGGTGTGGTTGATTTCTTTGATCATTGTCTCTTCTACCTCTACCTCTGCCTTTGCCTCGTCCTTTATCTCCTCTTAGTGCCGGGTAATTTTCTGTTGAGGTCTTCAAAGCTTGCTCCTCTTTTTTTGTAGTTCATCAATATCATTAGATTCTTCTATAGAATAAATAACAAAATTTAATTTTGGTTCAAGGATCGAAGAATCTTCTTTACTATGATCACCTTCTCTGCTTTGTTACTGTAGATTTACATCCTATTCATAATTGCCATTGTCCAAGAAAAGTAATCTGTTACTTATTCTCCTGACTTCATTCAAAGTGTTTCAAACTCTGTACAAAGTGCTTGAAACTGCTGCCTCTTTGCCCTTGCAGAACCTTGATACTTCTTCTTCATGGAATCCCAAATATGCTTGGAGGTATTCTTGCAGAGAATGGTTTCTAAGATTGAGCGATTAATCGCTTGGAAGAGATAATTTTTTTCTTTCAGATCCTTCAGTTTTAATTCTTCTAACTGCTTTGCTCTCTGTGCATCTGTTAAACTTTCTTTTGCTGGTTTTACTATACCCGATTCTATCACTTGCCAATACTCTTTTGATTTTAAGAAATTCTCCATTAACATGCTCTAATGGTCATAATGACCACAAAGCAAGGAATGACAGCTTGTATATAATTTTTAGATGCCATTGCTACTGCAATTTGCAAAACTAGAAGAAAATAAATAAAAGAACGCAGCTCTGATACCACTGATTAAAAAAGTAAAAATAACAAAGATGAGAAGAAATATTAAGAACTGAACCCTTTATTGATTTCCTTTAGCACACAGAATTTACAAACATTGAGCTCAATATATAGAGCTACCACCAACGGTAAAAATGCATCAATGTAGAATCATGCACCCACTAATTCCTAAGAAGGTGCTCAATATTCCAACAAATCCATGACTTGGTAAACATTACAGAAACATGCAACAGATGTCAGATTATATCTTATAGACTAGGACAACCAAAAGAAAAGGACAGCTATAAACTGGAAGCTACAAAAAATTATTAAAAAAACTTTCCACAACCTGAACATATGAATAAAGAAGTTCAAGAGGTGTATGACTTTTGAGAGTTGAAAGATTAAAGGAAAGTTTTATGAGCTTACATTTGTATGCATTACAATTGAAATCAAACTGTTTAAAATTAGACAATAGTAATTTAAAAGAGGAAAGTATATGACTTAGAATTTTATTAGATGGATGAGTAAGGCGAGAATGCCAGTCTGCATATGAGGCTTTGATGTAGGTGAAAGAAGAGGGATGATGAAGTGAAGTAGATGAGACTTTAGCAGGTCATTCATATACACTGTCTTTATTCTTTCCTTGCATGAGACATGTCTCCGTGAGAAAATCCTTTACAATAAAATGGTTAGGTAAGAATTCCATAGAAACATTATTAGAAGAACAAAATTTTAAATAGAGATTAAATTTTGTTTCATGTTTGGAACACAAAACACATTAGATAATAAAAAATGTTTAAAGTAAAAGCGTAAGTTAAAAGAACCTATGTGTGATTTTCAAACCTTGACCATCTCCAACCATCATGTTGTCAAAACCTTTATAATAAAAATGAATAGATAAGTTGTGAAGATTTGTAGTGACATGATGAGAGGCACTAGAGTCTATTAACTAGTTGGTGTGAGGCAGAGTTTATGAGGCAAAGTGAGCTTTTGGCTGAGTTCCAAGCAAACTAGGTGTTTGGTTGTGGTTTGATGATTGAGATGGTCTTTGTGGTTGATTATTCCTGCTTAGGTAATAAAAATGAGGACACCGTTTGATAGTGTACCCTTGAACATCAAAAAAATTTACAATAGCCATGATAGGTTTTAGGTATGTTATTTTCACAATTATTGAATTGAGACAGTTAATGCTGCGAATCGTTGCCAAAGTTGAAGCAATTTTGATTTTGAAATCTATTTTGAGATCTATTATTATTTATAGGTTTGTTGTTCGAGACTGACTTGTTAGCAAACTTTGTAGTAATGGGACTATTTATTGATCGCTGTATATCCCTCTTCAAAGAGCATTTATAATCAATAAGTTTTTCATGAAGAGCTTCAAAGTAGATTGTTTTATCTCCATTTCACAGTAGCATAAATTTATTTAAATTCAGGATTAATACCCTATAAAATATGGATGAGATTTTTTTCTATCATTAACTTTTAAGTCGATGTTGACAAGTGGCATAATTAATAATAATCTGTTTAGATTGTATTTTGATAAAATTTACAAATTAATTTTATATTTTATGATATAAATTGAAAATATCAAAATATAATATGAATAGTTCATTATTAATTATATCATGTGTCAACATAATTTAATACTAAGGATAAAAAAACAGGAGAGAGGATCTCGATCTGTAAAATATATCTAGTGAATTAGATAGCATTAACCAATGAATCCATAAGGGTGAGATCATCAGCCATGCAGTGGGCATGTTGCATATACTCAGTTACAAATTGGGTTCCTAGAATTAGAGTCATGAGGTTCTCTTGAAGATCAAGAATTAGACTATGAGAAGGTTTAAGATATATATCAGATAATTTCTTTCAAGATCCCTTGTAAGTTAGGGTAGAAGAAATATAGGGCTTCAAATTATCTGTCTTGACGTATCCAATGGGAAAAGTTAGGTTTTGTATTATTATTTGGTTGTTTTTGGTTATGATTTTTAAAGGATAAGGAATGGTTCTATCAACATAACCACTTAATTCATATCCAATAAGTAGAGTGTCAAATTGAGCTTTTCACATGGGATAATTTGTTCGATCTAGCTTGAGGAGATATATTAATAGCTATTATTGGTTTAGTGGTGTTGGATTCAGTAGAATTGATAACATTATAACTATTTAGTGTTCGTGGTTCGACCTTGATAGCTTCAAGAGAGAGAGGGAGAAGAGAACAAGGTTCAACGACTAGGGTTTACTCGTTAGGGTTTAGTTTTAGCTTTAATACTATAAAAGACTTTAAAATATACAAGGATAATGAAGCAAAAGCCGTAATATTTTGTTGATAAGAAATTATACATATACAAGATGCAGCTACAAAGAAAAGGAAACCAAGTAATTACATCCTATAATTGTGGATTTAATTATATACATGTGTCGTAAAGATATGGATTTGAAGATTATAGATGATGTTCAAGATTTGTCAATAACAAATCTTGATGTTCATGTAGTAAAAATCCTTCTTTGAACCTCGTACACCAACAACAATCTTCGTCTCTTTGTATGACTAATTGCTTGCGATCACAACGAAATTATTGAGAATAAAAGTCGATTGTCTGGCAAAATTCTCCGATACTTAAGTTAGGGTTTTACTTTATGTATGAGAGAGAAAAGAGAAGGATTAAAGAAAATATAGGCTCTTAATGCAAGTGTTTCATGATGCGTATCTGGTTGTCCTTGGTCTTTTTTTATAGAAGTTCATGTCTCTCAAATTTAGTAAAATTCTATAGAATTGAGAAATAAGAATCTCCTCGTCTGAGAATCATAGAAACTCCATTTGATAAGCATTGGTTTTTCAAATTTTATGGAATCTTGAGCCCTTCTTGTACAATGTATCTACTGGGTATATAATCCTTATTATAGAATGCTGTAACGACCAAAATTTTACGTAATAGTTATAATAAGGATTTGGTGACCAGAATAAAATTTTTTCGAACTTTAAAGGATAAAAAATTTAAAAAGTAAGTGTTATGACCGATTTTTTTATGATGATAATTACAAGATAGCATTAAGTACTAAAATAAATTTTTTCTCAAAAATTAAAGGGTAATGTACCAAATCAAGGCAATAATACAAGCCCACAAAATGAATAAAAGGTAAGCCCAGTTTAGACATGGAAAATAAGCCCAATAAGGTGAAATGTGGCCGGCCCATATACATGTAAACCAAGCCAATTTAAGCCCAAGTCCAGCCCACATTCTTATAATTAAAACATTACATTTCTTTTATTTTGTTATCATCTCTTTCATTTAGAAAATGCTAGAATAATGGAGAAGGAAAAAAGGGAAAAAGGGATAAGAGAGTAAACTTGTGTGAGAGAGAGAACTTAGCTAATTCTAGGTAGAGAAAGAGGTAGAAGAATACGACAAGCAAGTGAGGGGAGAAGAAGAATACAGTAGCAAGCAAGAGAAGGGAGAGAATGAAAGTGAAGAGAGGAGAATGATTCACGACAATTTGATCAATGAGGAGGGGAAAATTTGTGAGAGAGAGGAGAATCAAGAGGAAAAAAGAAAGACCTGTATAAAGAAGAGGAAGAGAAAGCTTGTTTGGCCGAATGAAAGAGTCGAGAAAGAGAGAGAGAGAGAGATGGAGTGAGCTTAGCCGATCAAGAGAGGGAGAAAAGCAAAGCGAGAAGAAGAGAGAGAGAGCAAAAAAAAAAAAAAAAAGAAAATGAGAGGCTTCACATGTTCGATGAAATGCCTGAACGAGAAATGGAAATGCAAACGAAAAAGATAAGAGGAAGAAAATCTAGTTTTCCAGTAAGAATGGTGAGTATGTATGTGTGGTTATGGTTTTGATACACATACTTTGATTTGTGTATGGATTGCATGTAATATATATGTTATTATTGATTTGTGGTTATGAAATGGTGGATGTATAGCATGGGTATTTACTTGGCTGTGATTTGATTGTTTGGTATGTGAAAAATGTAAATTTTGCATGGGTATTTACTTGGCTGTGATTTGATTGTTTGGTATGTGAAAAATGTAAATTTTAAGTGTGATTACATGATATTATAGTGGCAGAGTTGAGCGGAGTATAGGGCTGTGAGTTACGAGAAAAAATGGGTGAGCCTTAGTTGCTGGATTTCTTGAACAGGGTTCGAAAAAATGAAAATTGAGTGAGTTTTAGGCCTTAGATTAATGAGCCGTAAATTTTTATAAAAAATAGACACATGGGGGAATGACATAGTCGAAAACTAAAAATTTTCATTAAAAGATGAATGTCCAGAAAATTCAAAAAGGGGACTATCCTATTATACTCTATACCCTGTCATGTTTGCGTCATGTATCGAAAACTATTCATAACTTAAGTAATCGGGTTCAAAATTCGAATCCGTAAAATGTGATAAAAATTAGACTCATAATAGAGTGTGCCATCAAAAATTTAAGTTGTTATAGATGTTGCCAATTTAGCACATCGTGAATTTAAAATCACTTACTATGTAGTAAACATCATTTAGGTCGACCGTAATGGAAATTTTAGTTTGGGTTCCGTAGTAATTCAATTTATCTTTGTTTTATCATAGTAAAGTGTGCATATACTTATTTATTTATTTATTCAATGATGATCATGAAACCTAACATAAGCCGTTATTATCGATTGTTGATCGTAACGTCTACCTGCCATGCTTTGGTGAGTTGGTTAAATTCGAACCGGTAAGTGGACTAATTATTGTTCCAAGTTATTCTAAACTTATAATTATTAGTTTTTAAGAAACCCTTTAGATTTGATAAAAGTGTTATATATATATATATATATATATCTATATATTATTGAATTGAGCTTGAATCTCAGTAAAAGATCGAGAATTTTGATAGACTAAATTTGTGTGAAATGATTGGGAGTGCTTAGTGCCATGTTTTATGGTTATTTCATAAATATATTAAAGTATTTAAATTATAGAAATGAACCTTGAGGCATTGACATTTGTTTACATGTTTTGTTGTAAATTAAATATAATGGTGATGTGAGGATATGTTGAAATATTACAATTTATAGATTATGCTTTAGTTTATGACATGTGATTGAGTAGTTATGCATTCCAAATGGTTACTTGAATTAATGATGAAATATATGTGATGAAGGATTTAATTAAATCCTTAGAATTTTGTTGAAAAATGCCTTATTAAAGTGTGACTATGATGATTATGGAAAATTATTTTCGGAAATGTCGATAATGGGTTGCGACATTGTGAACATATGAATTGTGATTTGGACGGTGTTATCCAAGATAGGATATTGTGATTATTTGTGAATTGTGTATAATTAATTTACTTCATTAAGATTAAAATGTGAATAAAAAATTTCTAATTGAATTTAGTATTTGAGATACAGGTGCTTGAAACCTCAATTAAATTTGCTAAATATGCTTGAGTTATTACTTTATAAAATTTATGGCCATTTAAGGTAATTGAAACTATTTTTTTTCCTTGAATATGTTGATGATGTTTTGGGTTAAAGTAACTTAAGAATTGTGGTTATGTTTTAATAATTGAGGAAAGTGTAGGAAGGTTAGTGTGAATGTCATAGAAGTGATGAATTATTATGAGCTTATGAGATGTGATTTAGATTGTGATTTAGGTGGTGATACGCGAGAAGAGAATATTAAAATTAATTATTAAGTAAGTGGATCTTCACTTGTTTTATAAAACTTATTATATTACTAATTAGGAAATAGTTTTATTATTATGGTTTAAAGACAAGTGTGAATGAATTTTCTATTTTTCTCACATTTATTGTGAAACCCTAATGTTTGAAATGTGATTGCTTTGAAAATTGATTAAATTGTTTATCCATGATTGAGAAAGATTCCTTGTGGAATGATGAACTCATAACTACTTTGACATGTTTTAAGTACATGAATGTTTAATAAAAATTTATATGATTTTATGTTGGGTTTATGATTTAATGCATGAATTTTGAAATGGTCTTGAAAACCATTTTTCGGATTTTGTAAAACAGCTTTGGATTATGATTTCATTATATGATAAGAAATTTGTTTCAAAATATGATTTTGAAAAAAGTTACTTTCTAAAATGATTTTCGCCCTACAGGGTTAAAGATTGTCTTCGGGCCAAATATTGCCCTACGGGGCCATAGATGTATCTAGGAGGATAGCGATAAGTAACATCTCTAGATACTAGAGGTTACCATATGAGGCCAGAGGTTAAATTTTGGCTGTCTGTGACACATCGTGGACCAGGATACTAGAGTTACAGAGTTTTCTGAATTATAACAATTTTTTCAAAATTGGTTATATCA
>JAXCLQ010000005.1:4734296-4772736 GCA_035584115.1 Cedrela odorata | reverse complement strand
GGGAGCTTGTTTAAATTATACACGTATAGTTAAATCGGAATTTAGACATAAAATATCATATATATATATATATATATCTAAGTATGTGATTTTATTTCTCTCTTATTTTCATGATAAATACAAATAATATAAGTATTAGATTGAAAAGATTTTAAAATTTAATGGGTTAATAAGTGAAATTTCCATAATCTAGGGAAATAGTGCAAATAGTGAAAAGTGTGAGGTCACTATTAAAATAATCATATTTTTTATATTATGGCCTAATAGTATTACTAAGTTAAGTCCAAAACTTTACTAAGTGTAGGCCAATTTTACTAGTCAACTCAAAACCAAATTATGTAATTTTAAGCCCAAATAAGTAAATACAAAAATAAAGCCCAAATTTATGTTTTATTTTCTACAATTTTCTAGACCCTTCTATATGTATTTAGACAAAACAAAAGAGACAAAAGTGAGAACCAAGAGAAGAAGTAAAAACGTAACCAAAGGGAGAAGAAGAAGACAAGGCGTGAGCTAGGTGGGAGGAGGTGAAAACCGACCAAGCCAAGGTGAAAGGTGGAAGTGATGGTCAGAAAAGAAGAAGAGGCAAGTGTAGAAATGACCAGCTAGGTGAGAAAGAGAGGAAAGCAAGAGAGAGAGAAAGGAAAGAAGAAAGTGAAAGAAAAAAGGAGGAGAGAGATAAGTGCCTTGGTGGTAAATTTGTGTATGTTGTTCGATTTTGAAGTTATATTTATTGTTTGATGTTTAATTGATGTTAAATTGATGTTAAATTGATGCTAAAAAATGAATTTGTGGTCATTGTTATGTATGAATGTTATGAAAATGAGATATATATATATATATATATATATGTTTGTGTGGGAAAGGTTTGATAATTATGGTATGAGAATTAGGTGAAATGAGGGTTGTGGTGTGAATATGCATTTTGTGTGATTTTTGGCTTTGGAAAACTTGTGTCAGAGAATGCTATAATTAAGGTAATACATAAACTGATTTTGTGGCCATAGTTTGATGAGATTTTATGTATGAGAAGTGTAGAGTGAAAATGTCATGAGGTATGAGAATGATGATAGAGTTGTACCTATGGAATTGTTAGCACTGAGTGATGTGTAGTGTTGCAAAAACTTATGCATATGTGAGACTCTATTCTTCGAACATAGAAGTAAAATAGTAATTTAATGACGTTTATTATTATATGTGCATGATTCAAGATTTATTTAACACATTAACGAGGCTTAGGAGAACTTAAGTTGGCTTAATGAAATGATTAATGTGAACTTATTTGTATTTTTCGAAAACTAGGAGGAAAAATGGACCAAACTAAAAAGCTTTTAAGGACTAAATCGCAAGACTTTCAAACAGTAAAAACTGAGTTACTGTATTGAGATATTGTAGCACTGTAGCAATTCGGTCGACCAAACGATGAAGCGATAGATCGACAGTAGCTGTGCAAGGGTGAAGATTAGTTATTGTGTCGGCACTATAGCAGTACTGTAGAAGTTGTTTTAAGGGAGGATGAGCAACCGGTAAACCGGTTGACCTTCTCCTTGAGCCGGTTTACCAATTTGCTGCGAAAATAAGTTTTTTTCAGAAATTTCAAAGGTTTTAAGGGCATTTTGATCTTTTTGTCATTTTTTTTATATATATACCCTACCTTTAATAGTTTCTCATTATTTTCAACTCTTTAAAAACTTAAGAATCATCTCCCTCTTTATAAAACAAACCATTACTCTCTCACTTTCCATTTCTCTATGATCTCTTAAATTTCTTCTGATTTCTTTCAAAATTTTCGTTACCAAATGACTCACCGCCTTTGCTCTTCGATTTGATACTAATTTTGAGCTAAGCAAAGTAAGAAATGACAAGAAACAAATTTAGGTTTCGAAGACAATTTGGAACTTTTCCGATTGAACTACGATTTGAGATTTTTAAGGACCTCTACGAAAAACTGGTAAGTCTAATAACTCGTTATAGGCTTGATTTCATAATTTTACAATATTTGGAATTAGGACTTTACTGTTCACTCGGGAATTTCATAAATCTTCGCGTAGAAAATGTAGTTATATGTTGATTAAGCTAATTGGAAACACATAATATTATGTATGCATTGAACATTGCTTCAAATGTGTAAATCTATTTTAAACGGAAATACGAATTTGAAGATTTAATTGAATTATGCTAAGGAAACGTTAATAGCATTAAATTGATATTAGATTAAGTATTGTGAAGATTATATATGTGTTAATCTAAGTTTATTGGGCATATTTGGTGGACAAATATGTGATTTGTTATTGGATTGCATGTGAATTTTGGTATTCGATGAATATCGGGAGTTCGACCTAGAAATATGAATTAGAATAAATCGGCCATGGGATTTCATTGTTAGAAATCAGATAAATGGCCATTTTAGTAAAGCCTTAGGAAGTGTTACGTGTCAACTAAGGAATTTAGTCACGTTTTCCACAAAAATTGCATTTAGGTAGTTATATTGATTATTTGAAAAGAAAAATTCAAAAGTTATGCATGTGTGATATTAAGCTAAGAGGATTCGAAAGAATGACTGAGTAAGCGCAAAGATTGTTAGTAGGAGTGGTTACCCTCCCCATATCGTGAGTAAATTTATACATACATGAATATGTATACATATTTATGTGTATATTGATATATGTATTGCTTGTGTTAAATAAGTTATTTTTATTGCTAAAGCGAAACTTGAAATGAATATGTTCGCATGTGTTATAAATTGATATTGGGATGTTTTTATATTTGGTCTACTATTAAATGTTGTTAAAAATACATACTGAAATGGTCAATGAGACTAGATTTGATTTATATATTTTATGATCATTATTTGAGAATGATATGGCCAGTGAGGCCGAGTTTGATTTAAATTAATTGAAATCATTGATTGTAAATGACTTGTTTTTAAGCATGTATATTAGTGATGAGCCCGGTAAGGCTAGATATTGATTCATGGCCAGTGGGCCTGATGTTTGGCTAGTAGACCTATTATTTGACTGCATATTCAGAAATGTAACCTATGGATGAACCTATGAAAGGCCGCATAGGGGAAAGGGCCGCAGTAGGGCTGGTATAAGAGAGAAGTCTATAGCAAGTCCATTGCGTGCCGGCACACGGATGCGCAGTTATTTAGAGACCCTATGGAAAGTCCTAGCAGTTTGGTAGGAATATCATAGATTTGACGGATTATGAATACAGTCACTCGTATCACCAAGTGACTACTCGGAGCCAATATCAGTGAGACGGGCTTGTATTTTTAAATATGCATGTTTTAAAAGAAATGAATGATTTTGTAAAACATGAGAAAATGATTTTATATTTGATAAAACTCTATTGCATATGATTTTATACATGAAAAGCTCACTGATAGATTTTCGGACTTGCCTCGATCAAGGTAGCATGTCAAAGATGTATGGCAAGCCTGAATTGACTATTTGAAACTATTTACAGACCAATAAACCATTTTTCTGTTACATGATTTTAAATGAACATGTATATATATACTTTTGAGTATATTATGAAATTAATCCAAATATTTGTAATTGCAAAGGCGTGTGCATGTATGTATATGCGTATGTACTTTATTTACTTACTGAATATAGTTGTATACTCACTTCTCATAATTATAGCTTTTAGGTTAAGAGCGTCATTTTTTGCAGAGCTAGTGGTTGCGGCAAAAAGTCTACTACGCTCTGGAAATGTCATCTTCTTAACTCACATGTGTAGTTGTCCTACTGAATAAATGTAACTTGATTTTTATAATACAATTTTAAACTAAATGACTTTGTATTTGTCTATGTTTTGTTCAACTCGAATGGAAATGATTTTCCATATTGATATTTTTATTATCTGATTTTGTTATGGATGAATTAATCATAGATGATCATAATAATCCCACGGAGGGGAATTTTTGTTTACAAACTGTTTTCAGGTTTTGGAAATTGACAGGATAACCTTACAACATTCTGGGTGTATAGGATATATTATGAGAGTCAATGGTGATTGTCACAGGTGAACCCAAGGTCCTGGTGTGACAATTTAATTAGTATCAAAACCCTTGGTTTGAAAAGTGCTTTTAAATGTTTTGAAAATAATTTGATATTTTAAAACAGGTTGAACATGGTTTTAAAAATGAATTAATTTTTAAAATTATTCAATGAACAAGGAGTGAGTCAAGTCATATATAGATATATGTTGTTGTGAAGCATGTATGATCAAACTTAATTTCTTTAACTCATAAGTGAAAATGCATACTTCTTCTGTATACAAAAGAAGAAGGGGTAAACCTTAAAGAGAGATGGTCCTTGATACAGAATAAAGGTTTCTTGGCGACAATTCATTAGGACCGTTTAGATTACATGACTTTATTTATTTTCTCATAGATATACAATGCCATTGCAATATATATTCGGAAATGATGTGTCGATTTGATTAAGTTTGTATCTTGGCAAAAATCGAACTAGTTTCGATTTGGTAGGCCGAGTTTGTGTGAAAAAATTGGAAGTGCTTACATCTTTATTATATAGTTATTTCATTAAGAAATAATATTATCCTAATGTAGAATGAGAAATGATGAAATATCATAGGGTACGGGGTTAGACTGGAGGGTGACTACACCCCTAAAGGACAAGTGATGGGTAATAATAATGTATATGATAAGGATATGAGATAATTATAGAATATGAAAATTAGCTGAGAGAACTAATAGAGTTTGTTCTCGGGTTACTCGTAAGGAAACTTTTGCACGTAGATTGAGGCAGGACTGAATTTAAACATCAAAAAACTAATGTCGATGATCGATACTTAAAGTTACCGAGATTTAACTATCTATACCAAGAAATTGAAAGTACATACACCACTACTGTAAGGATGGCATAAAATAACTATACTGGATAATGTGTGGTGATAGTGAGAGAGACTATTTTAGAAATAGATCTTATTATGCTTAGGATTCAGAATTTCGATACCATTCTAAGAATAGGTTGGTTATCATAATATCGGATTTTGGTAGATATGTGAGTTTAAGGAAAATCAGTTAGAGAATACCTTAGTTACAAATTGGTTTCCAGATGTAGTTCTAGATAAGTTGCCTAGAATACCTCTAGAATGAGATTTCAAATTTTGGTATAGACTTTATGCTTGAAAATAACCCAATCTATATGCCTCTATATTGTATTGCACTAGTAGAGCTCAAGGAGCTCAAGGTTTAGTTGTAAGACTTGATTTATGAGGGTTTCATTAGACCCAATGTTTTAGCTTAGGGTATACATGTTTGTTTGTAAAGAATAAATACGGTACATTAAAGTTAAGTGATGACTACCATAAGGTTAACAAGGTAACCATCAGGAATGAGTACTCGATGCCCTGTATAAATTATCTCTTTGATCAGTTGCAAAGAGCGACTGTATTTTCTAAGGTCGATTTGAGATATGGGTACTATTAGTTAATAAATGAGGAGAATAATGTTTATAAGACTCCTTTCAGAATAAGATACAGGCATTATGAGTTTTGTAGTATGACAAGTATATTAATCAAGGGTATTATTTAGTAAAAGATTGAGAAACATATATGTTTTTTGGGTGATATTTCATAAGATACAAATTATAAGTAAAATCAAATCTCAATGTTATGATTTGGAGCGATGTTACTATGTAATATTTGGTATATACTTATATAATGCGATAATTAAAAGAGTAAAGAATTGAATTTTTTGTAGATATCATTTTTATGTACATTATGATAATTATTCAGGAGTTGGGTTATAAAATGATGTTACTAAACTCTTTTATTGATGTAATCTTAAAATATTATGAAACTTTATTAAATTAATTGATTTTATATAGTATATTGATATTAGTCGACATGGTTTTAATTATTGGATGATTTTCTTTTTCAAGTTATTTATGGTGACTCGAATTAATTTTATTGATATATGTATGTGTATTTAGAGAAATCTATAGGGTTGATTTCAAGTATATGAGTTGTGGAGTATATTAAAACGTTGAAAAATTTTGAAATGGATTATGTTAAATTGCAGGTTGGATTTATCCAAATTATAAGAAAGACTCTGCCGAAATTTTCTTGGCAAGATATTAATAAATTGTGCATTTGATTCATATCAAAGGTATACTAGTATTGTCTTAAGAATAATTATAGAGACTCGTTGTAGGGACCGATGTAATTCTTACATTTTTAATTACATAAAGTTATTATATTAGTTACAGCATAATTTGTACTTGTGTTAGAGATTACTGAATGTATTTATAAGGATTTTAAGTTGATAATATATATTTCCAGTTAGAATGATGATGCAATTTGATTGTTAGTCTTGGTATAAAGTTTGGGAACGATTTAAAAAGTTGCAAAGGAAGTGTCCACATCATGATCTTCCTAATTGGCTACTTGTGGAGACTCGCTAAAATAAACTAATCCATTCAATCGGAATTACCATAGATTTGTTGTAGGAGGTACTTTAATTGAGTAAATAAGCAGAGAGGCATATAGGTTATTAAAAGAAATAACTTAAAAATATTATAAGTGATCAAATGAAAGAGGATGCTAAAGAGAATTCCAGGTATGTATGATGTAGATGGCATAAGTATGATGAATGCCAAGGTTGATTCTCTGGCAGAAATGTTTGTTAAGTTCAATAAAGTGAATTTTATTTTTAGTTTGAGTTATGATTAGTGTGAGATGCTTACATGAGTTTTGGTGTATGCAAACAGAACAAACTCAATTTGTTTTTAATCTTAATAGGCAACAATAGAATAATTTATATTCCCTGACATATAACTTAGTATAGAGAAATCATCCAAACTTTTCTTAGAAAGAACAAGGTAATCAATTAAGCAGTTTTGGACCTTTCTATCATCTTGGTTTTTTTTTTTTTAACAGGCAACCTTAACCAGAAAATAAGAAGCCTTAGGAGATAGCAATTAAGAAGTTAGTAAATACAACCTCAGAGAGATTTTAGAGGTTGGAATAAAAGTTTAAAAATATTACAAATTCGAACAAAAACATGGAGAGGCAAATATGGTAGTTAACCAATTTCATTAATTCTTATGGATATGGTAATTTACCTAGTAAGACATAAGTTAAATCTAAAAAGAGCATTGCAAGGCTATCACCTTGAGAAATGGTAAGCAACTTAGTGAGGTAAGTGGTGAAATTGAGGTTAATGAGACTAAGGTTTGTGATGAAATAGTTCGAGTTGTGGGGAAGGCGAACTTCCCTTAGGGGAAGGAACAAATACCTCTATAGCCGGGGCAGGAGACCTCAGAGAGTCGAGGGATAAATTTCTATTCAGTGGGCCCATGAGGGATACTAGACTGTAACGCGATAACTCAGTAGTCCAGGCTTTGATCAGTGGAAAGTTGATGGTAACTAGGTCGAGGGCCATGGCGTTACATCATGTGTTTAAAATGGATGTTATATATGAGTCGATCAGTGAGATTTTTAAGATTCAAAATATTAAAGAACCTTATGAGACATATTCAGTGAATATAGAGATAGGTTAAGATGAAGATTTGGAGATTGCAGCATGTGTAGTAGAGACTGCATATTTTAGGCTAAAGTAGAGAGGTATGAATTTCGAAAATTTGACGAAGGTAAGCCATTACCTCTTCTTTTTGATATGCAAGCACCAGTAGCGGTAGTAGATTTCACAAATCGTGTTTTATTGTGACGATCGAAATTTATGAAATAATTACCGTAAAGTCATAAAGACCCGAATAAATTTTTTTCAAACATCAGAGATGAATAATTCGAAAAGTGAGCTAATAATATCGACTATTACAATGTCAATTTGAGCTTAGAAAATAAAAGTGAAAATCAAGTTAAAATCGAATGGATAGTAACCAATGAACAATAACCAAATGAAATAAAACCCAAACCCAAGCCCACAAATTTAAACTTATGACCCGACCCAATACCCATTCATTTAAATAACCCATGTCTTCTTCATTTTGTTTCATTTTAGCAAAAGAGAGAAGAGTGAGAATGGGAAAAAGAGAGGGGGAGAACCAAACCGGAAGGCAAATAAGGGAGATTGTTGGCCGAAATAAAGAGAAAGGAGGTGCAAGAGATGTAAACTAAGAGAGGGATAGCAAACCAATAGAGAAGATAAGTTGATTTTCGTAGGAAATGAGGAAGAGAAACTGAGAGGATAAAGTAATTTCTAAGAGAGGGAAGAGCTGATTTCGGCTAGAGGCAAAGGGAAGGAGAAGCAAAACCATGCAAGTGAAAATCAAATGAAGAGTCGAGAGAGAGAAGAGGAGAAGGAGAATGGCTTCGATTTTACACTCAAACCAGGTATATGTTTGATTTAATTCCATGAATTCATTGTGCTCTTATTAGAGTTGGATTGTGGTGATAAGTGTTGTTGTTGCTTGATCTTGGGTAGTTATCATGGGTTTAGAAGCTGGATTGCAATGGAATGATAGTTTTGAATAATTAAATTATGGGTTTATTATTGAAAATGATTTTCTTTACACGTTTTATGGTGTTTAAATCTGAGTGTTAGATCTGTGAAGCTTGTGTGTAATTTGATGTGAGTTGTAAAGGGAGATGTCGTTGTGAAGAAGGGAGAGAAAGAGATTAAAGGAAGAAAAGTGGAAGGTAACGTGTTCGACAAAATGCCAGAACGAGTTACAAAAATGCGAATGAAGGAGTGAAATGAATTTCTAGAATTTTAGCAAGCAAGGTGAATGTGTTGTATTTAAATTTGACCTTAAAAGAACATAAATTTGTTTATGTAGGAATGGTTTGTAAATGACCATATGTTAGGTTAGTTTATGCTTGCAAGTTGCAAAAATTGTGGTGTCGTTAATGTATAGTTCATTTAGTTAATGAGTAAGGGATTGTTAATACATGTAGAATGTAGAAATGAAGTGTAAATGTATGATATGGAGTGGCGTACATGAGTGAAGTGTCAAACGAGTGAGAGTGCGAGCGAAATGCATGAGCGTTGGCCGAAGTAATTTCTGCGCAGGGTCTAGTAAAATAGGAATTGCGTGAGTTCTAGACATCGGATTGATAAACCGTAAAATGTTACAGAAATTAGACACATAGGAGCACGACATAATTGAAAATTAGGTTAAAAGGTTGAGAGAGGCCGTACAGTTTTTTTATTGAGCCGAGCTGCCCTGTCGACAGTTCACAGCCGACTACACTAAGTAAGGTGGTGAAAAATGGTTATAACTTGAGCGTTCGGACTCGGAATGTGAATCTATAAAAAGCAATAGAAACTAGACACATAATAGAGTGTACCATAAGAAACTTATATTTGAATATGTTATTGATTTAGTACAGTACGAGTTTAAATTCACTCATTGTGTAAAAATGTTATTTAGGGGTTCATAACTTGAGTAATCAAATTTGAAATCTGAATCTGTAAAGTGCGATAGAGTTTACATGTATTTATTTATTTATTTATCTAAAAATGATTATGAAACCTAACATAAGTTGTGTCTTGTAGATTGCCGATCAAAGCACCGGCGGTGTATTTAAGTACGACTTGGTTGAATTGCAACAGGTGAGTGGATTAACCTTATTTTACGATAGTTTTAGACTTACATTACTTGGTTTTAAAGAAACCCTTTAGATTTGATACAAATACTAAGGTTATCGAGTTGAGTTTAAATCTCGGCGAAAATTGAACAAGTTGTGATTTTCGTTAACCAAGTTTGGGTGAAAATGATTGAGAGTGTTTATTAATTATAAAGTTTGGATTGCTATGGTATTGTATGTATATGGTTTTAAATTATGGAAATAGCCTTGGGGCGTTGGCATTTAGTTACACGTGCTGGTTATAAATTTGATATAGTGGATGTTTTGCTTTACTATATCATAGTTTTAACTTAATGCTCAAACTGTAAATATTTATGATTCAAGTGAGTTTTTGAATGTAAAATATGTATAGAATGGTGAATTGCCAAAATATGTGTTAAAATGATAAATATGTTGTGGATGAGATGTGATTTTATGAAATTTCAGATTTGATGTTATTGACTATGGTTGTAGATAAAATTGCATTAATTTAGTTATTTTACAAAATTGGATGGATTTATATTTTTAATAGTGTTATGTGAAACTCGCTTTAAATATGAATCGGAAGATGACTTTCTTTTTAAGAATTAGTTTAAATCGGTTGATATATTTAAATGTGTGATTTGTGAAATTGCCGAATTATGAGTTTAAAGGGAAAGGTGAAAATGTTATGGCTAAAATGTATGTTACACAGAATTGGTAAAAAGTGAAATTTAAGCTTCGACGTGATGATTATGATTGAGGGTAAATTACTGTAATTTATAAATTTCTTTGAGTTTAGGATCATAGACAAGGATTATGAAAATATTTATTTCTTTAGTGTTGTGAATGTTTTGAGATACGTTAAGCCTAGGAATTATGACTTTGGGTTGTGATATCAGAAATTGGATATTAAGAATGGTGCGATAATAGTACATAATGTTTTATTCTAGTAAATTAAAAGGTAAATATAAAGTCATTACTAGCTTGATGTTGAATGTATAGGATAAAGACAGAAGAATGTTCCTTACTAGATTTAGACGTAGGTTCAGTAAATTCGATAATTGTTATAGTTATTAAAAAATTATTTTTGAAAATGTCGAAAAGGCTGGGATATTATGAACCTATGAGTTGGGATTTGATTTTTGTTATAAATACTCTATAAATTTATGAATATTAAAAATACTAAGAATGTTGTCGAGAATTATCGATCTTGTGTTGGACTTAGATGAATTTATAGATTGTGATTTAAGTGAGGATATGCGAGAAAGAAATATTGAGATTGATGGTTGTGTGAGTAGATGTTTGTTTGTGTATATGTATGTATATATGCATGTGTTTATGTAAGAATAATACTGAAAATACATATAAACTTAACAATGAGAATACACTAGTACCAAGAATAAATATGAAACCAATACTAACAAATGAATATGAAACCAACTAATTGATATACTTTCAATATGAGTTGAAATGATTGCATAAAATTATCTTAATATATTATAATTTGATGTTAGAAAGAATGATTGTGTTGTATGATTGAGAATGGCCGTAAATGAAAATGGTTGGTTATTGTTTGTGGATATTGTGTTGTGATATGAAATGAAACAGATTGAATGTCTTGAGCTTATGAAATTGTTGTGTGTACGATAGTTGGGATTTGGAAACTGGGGGATGACGATACATGGCTTGGGGGATGGCAAAACGTAATGCCCCAAGGGTACCTACTAGTTATTTTTGTGTATTAGGGGGGACAGCAATACGTAACGTTCCTAATCACTGATATTCATTTGGTGTTTGAAGTGACGACAATACTTAACGCCCTTAAACACCGGTATGTTATGAATAATGTATAATGATTATTGTATGCGACTATGAGGAATGTTTTCCTTCGAATGCATAGAATTGTTATATATTGATGGTTGTGTTTGAGACATTGAAGAACATTTCTCTTCAAATGCATGGAACTATTATACACATGTATATTTCATATGATTATGCAGGTGATGATAAGATAAAGATATATGTATATACAATAATGTTTGCTTTTAGCATCCACTCACTGAATCCTCCAAGACTCACCCTCCACTCTTCAGATTTTGCAGGTCTAGATTCCTAGTGAAACATTTTAGTCTTTGATGACATGGACGGAAAATGAGTTACACACTGCAGTCATTAGGGTGTCGTGGTCTACCATATGCATAATGTCTGATGTGTTTAACTAAAGTTGTACTTGATTAATTAAGTATAAATGTAATCTAATGTATCAGAGTTTGTAAAAATAAAAAATGTATTTATATTGTGAGTAGGCATGAGGCCCTTTTGTTTTACATACGAATATTGGTATTTATAGACATGCATATAAAGTATTGTAAATATCAAAATAGAAAGGTTATGTAAGGCTTAGGGTGATAGGGTGATTCTATCACCTACCAGTAACATTCCTGGATTTGGGATATTACACTTATTCCTTTATTTAGATAAGTTTGAGACCAAAATAATTGTTACTATTCTGGTGTACCCCCAAAATAACAAGAAAACATGCTAAATACTATCAAGTTAAATTTGAAGTAGTGGAAATGATTTAAGTTAATTAAGAATTTTGACCTGATTATCGAACACCATTTAAGAAATATTAATGAAGTGATAGATGCTTCAAATATGAAATCCTCTAATACTTTAGCATATGTTCGAGCAACATACATGCCTTTGTTGGTAAAAGTGAAGGCTTTGTTTGTAGCTTTAAGTTATGATGAATTCGAGGCCTTGTTGGCTAAATTGTTGTGAGACCACGTTGATATATCATATTAATAAAAGATAGATGTAAAATAATAGTTAGCCAAGATATGAAATAAATATGCATTATAGAGTTTTAAGGCAGCTGTGATATGCACCTGTTGTTGATTGAAGTTATATATAATAATAGTTGTTCAACTAGTATTAGCATACTTGGTAATAAATATTTTAGAAAGTAATAAACACTTTCATGTAAGGGTTTTAGAAATTATCACCTTGGAAAGGGATGATTTGTTTTCAGAATTAAGAAAAGTTGTATCCTTGATTTAAACGAGCAGTACAAACTAGTGGAATGTGTATGCACGGTAGCCTACTGATTGAAATTGCCATCATACTTAGCAACAAATCATAATGTGTTCAAATTTTAAGGTTAAAGAAGTACATGTCAAATCCTTAGCACATTTTAGAGACACCTCATGTAAAGTTTAGAGGTGATCTAAATTATAAGATTTATCCAATGAGGATAGTTGATTGGCAGTATTAAGTTTTGAAGAGTAAGACAATTTCTAAGGTAAAAGCTATGTGTGGTGGTATGCAAATATTGAGAGCATAACTTGAGAGTTTAGCATTTCATGCCACAATAATATTTATATCTAATTAATATTCGTATTTGTAATGTGAAATTTTAAGGATAAATTTTTTTCTAAAGGGAGTAGAATTATGAGACTTTGTTTTTCGAACATAAGGGTAAAATGGTTATTTAATGATATTTATTATCACACGTGCATGATTTAAGATTTATTTGACGCATTAACGAGGCTTATGAGGACTTAAGTTAGTTTAATGAAATGATTAAAATAGATTTATTTGTATTTTTTAAAAACTGGGAAAAAGGGACCAAACTGCAAAATTTTTAATGACTAAATCATAAGAATTTTTAAACAGTAAAAATTGAATTACTGTAACGGAGGTACTGTAACACTGTAGCAATCTGATCGACAGGATGGTGAAGCGGTTAATCGACAGTAGCTGTGCAGGGGTAAAGACTGGTACTGTAGCAGTTACTGTAGTAGTATTGTAAAATTGGTTAACTGATTCGCTGCAAAAATGAATTTTTTTCAGAAATTTTAAAGGTTTTAAGGGTTGGTCTTTTACCCTTTTCCTATATATACACCATACCCCCAATAGTTTCTCATTGTTTTCCACTCTCTAAAAACTTAAGAATCCTCTCCCTCTCTCTAAAACAAACCGTTACTCTCTCCCTCTCCATTTCTCTACGATCTCTCAAATTTCTTCCGATTTCTTTCAAAATTTCTGTTACCAAATGACTCTCTGTCCTCTCCTCTTCAATTTGATACCGATTTTAAGTTAAGAAAAGCAAGAAATGACGAGGAATAAATTTAGGTTTCAAAAAAAATTTAGAGCTTTTTCGATTAAACGACAATCGTGAAGGTTATATATGTAAATCTATTTGAGCTAATTAGAAACACACGATATTATGTATTCATTGAATGTTGCTTTAAATGTGTAAATCTATTTTAGACGGAAATACGAATTTGGAGATTTCAATGAATTATGCTAATGAAATGTTAATAGCGTTAAATTGATATTAGATTAAGTGTTGTGAAGATTATATATGTGTTAATCTAAGTTTATTGTGCATATTTAGTGGACAAATATGTGATTTGTTATTGGATTGCATGTGAATTTTGGTATTCGATGAATATCGGGAGTTCGACCTAGAAATATGAATTAGAATAAATCGGCCATGGGATTTCATTGTTAGAAATCAGATAAATGGCCATTTTAGTAAAGCCTTAGGAAGTGTTACGTGTCAACTAAGGAATTTAGTCACGTTTTCCACAAAAATTGCATTTAGGTAGTTATATTGATTATTTGAAAAGAAAAATTCAAAAGTTATGCATGTGTGATATTAAGCTAAGAGGATTCGAAAGAATGACTGAGTAAGCGCAAAGATTGTTAGTAGGAGTGGTTACCCTCCCCATATCGTGAGTAAATTTATACATACATGAATATGTATACATATTTATGTGTATATTGATATATGTATTGCTTGTGTTAAATAAGTTATTTTTATTGCTAAAGCGAAACTTGAAATGAATATGTTCGCATGTGTTATAAATTGATATTGGGATGTTTTTATATTTGGTCTACTATTAAATGTTGTTAAAAATACATACTGAAATGGCCAATGAGGCCAGATTTGATTTATATATTTTATGATCATTATTTGAGAATGATATGGCCAAGAAGGCTGAGTTTGATTTAAATTAATTGAAATCATTGATTGTAAATGACTTGTTTTTAAGCATGTATATTAGTGATGAGCCTAGTAAGGTTGGATATTGATTCATGGCCAATAGGCCTGTTATTTGACTGCATATACAGAGAAATAACCTATGGATGGACCTATGAAAGACCACATAGGTGAAAGGGCTGCAGTAAGGCTGGTATAAGGGAGAAGTCTATGGATAGTCTATTGTGTGCCGGCAAATGGATGCACGGTTTTTTAGAGACCCTATGGAAAGTTCTGACTATTTGGTAGGGATCTCATGGATTTGACGGATTACGAAAACAGTCACTCGTATCACCAAGCAACTACTCAGAACCAACATCAGTGAAACGGGCTTGTATTTTTAAATATGCATGTTTTACAAAGAGATGAATTATTTTGGAAAACATGAGGAAATGATTTTATATTTGATAAAACTCTATTGCTTATGGCTTTATACATGAAAAACTCAATAATGAATTTTTGGATTTGTCTCGATCAAGGTAGCGTGTCGAAGACGTATGGCCAACCCGAATTAACTATTTGAAACTGTCTGTCGACCAATAAACCATTTTTCTGTTACGTGATTTTAAATGAACATGTATATATATACTTTTGAGTACAATACGAAATTAATTCTAATATATGTATTTGTAAAAGCGTGTGCATGTATGTATATGTGTATGTAATTTATTTACTCACTGAGTATAGTTGTATACTCACTCTTTACAATTACAGCTTTTAGGTTAAGAGCGACGATTCTCGTTAGGCTAATGGTTGCGGTAGAAAATCTAATACGCTCTAGGAAGATTATCTTCTTGACTCACATGTGTAGTTGTCTCACTGGATAAATTTAACTGGATTTTTATAATATAATTTTAAAATAAATGACTTTGTATTTGTCTATGTTTTGTTCAATCCAATTGGAAATGATTTTCCATATTGTTATTTTTATTATCTGATTTTGTTCTGGATGAATTAATCATGGATAATCATGATAATCCCACGAAGGGGAATTTCTGTTTACAAACTATTTTTAGGTTTCAGTAATTGAAAGGATAACCTTACTAGCTATCTTGATATAGGGTGTATCATGAGAGTCTATGGCGATTGTAACAGATGGACTCCAAGGCCGAGGCATGACAATGCAAACTTGCAAAATGTGGACAGTGTTTGTACGCTCAAATGTGGGTGTTTTGGGATCAGAAAAATGAATAAGTTAAGTTTATAAATCATGAAATTAGTGGCGAGATAGTGTTAAAAGCATAAGGCCGAAATTGTGTGTAGACAATTGCTGGAAACAACAAGAAAATATTGAAAAAATGAAAATTCGGCGAGTTCTGGACCTAGGATTAATGTACCGTAAAATTTTATGAAAACTAGACATCTAAGAGCATAACATATCTAAAAATTAGCTCGTTTCGTAAAGAGATGAGATCGCAAAAAAATTCAGAACATGGCTGCCCTGTCAAAGGACATACGTTGTTTTCTTGAGTCACATGTTGAAAACTTTTCGTAAATTGAGTATTCGGATTCAAAATTTAAATCTGTAAATGCAGCAGAAACTAGATTAATAATAAAATGTGTCTCCAAAAATCTAAGTCAAGATACATTGCACTTTTCTCACAAGCATAGGGTGTGTACTAATGAATAAAATATCATCTAGAACAAAGTTAGTTAGTGATTTAAGGGAAGGGGGAGAATTCAAATTTGATACAATAGGTAATCAAAACATATTGATGTTTTATTAGGTGACAGGTTCAAGCATAATACATATATATATATATATATATTAGATAGACATATTGTATTAATTCCTAACAAGAGATCGTTTATTATAGATCGATAACATAAGCGTTCGACACAAACTCCTTAAACTAGGTAGATTAAATCGCAACCGGTGAGCGGATATTTTATTTTCAAAATATTGTTTATGAAAAATTATTTGATTTA
The DNA here is from genome assembly GCA_035584115.1 of Cedrela odorata. NCBI lineage: Eukaryota > Viridiplantae > Streptophyta > Magnoliopsida > Sapindales > Meliaceae > Cedrela > Cedrela odorata. The sequence goes on along the minus strand of JAXCLQ010000005.1, from coordinate 4,756,208 downwards.
TGAATACCTTGAAAATCAATTTGAGAGAATATTTTGATTTTCAAATTATTGTGTAAACAAATGGATTTAATATAAATGTTTCGAGAACTGATTTGAATTGTTAAGTTGTTTTTATGAATCTAGTATTTATAATGTGTTATATTGAAATGAAAATAAATCTAGTTTGGAGAAAGAGTAAGTTTAGAAAATATGACTGAATATTTATGAAATATTATGTGAATGAATAATTTGAAATGTAATGGTTTATATATTGACATGTGATAAATTGATTTGTATGAGATGTGACATATATGATGAAAGATGTCATACAGATTTTATGATTTGTATTTGGTGTAAAGTGCTCAATGTAGTGTATCTATATAGATGTTCCGCCCTTACTAGGAAGAGGCATAAGGGAAAGAATACAAACTTCCAGACATGGTTAAGATTCCTAAAAAGGTCTGATTATTTATTGGTAGACAAGAAGTTCCACTAGGCAGTAACGGTCGGACCAGTATTGTAGGCAGGGTCATTGCAAGATTACTAGATAAGTTGGTGTTTTACACTGTACCTTTTATTAAAGCTAACGCTAAAAAGATGGCTAAATAAATTTGTTTTATATACTAGTACAGAAAAACTCGTTAACGAGTCTCGAGATTTTATTCGGAGATGTCTCGAGAGATAGTTTTCTGGCAAGCTCAGCGATTTATAATTGAGCGTCCACAGATTTTTATACATGGAATCAATTTATTATGTTTCATTAATTAACGTGAATGATTTTTAAATAAATGTGAAATGTTTTATTTTTAATTGTATATTCTTACTCCTCCTTCACATTCTCTTATTTTAAATTATTATCCACTCATTAGGTCCTTCACCTCTCAGTTTTACAGGTTAGTCAGGAAATTCGAAAGAGTAGAATAGAACTTTCAGTATAGCAGAGATACAGATGGTGGACAAGGGTGAACACTATGGTCACTAGGGTACCATGAGTCCATCATGCAAGAAGAATCATATGTAGTATAGATAGAGTTGTAAATTGAAGTCATGCATAAAATTTCAATATGAATTGTATTGTGTTAAATATTGTAAATATAAAAGTATTATTTTTATTTTTATTTTTAGTTTGAGGTAAGGGTACTGCTCTTACGAAAGACAAGCATTGTGTTTTTCATTATTATGATTTCTTATTTCTGTACATACATTTCAAATAATTTGAAAGGCTTAGGGTGATGGTTGGAATCCATCACCTACCGATAACATCTTCGAGTATGGAGGTGTTACAAATTGGTATCAAAGCATGATTTATAAGCCGGTGATTAGAGTGGAAAAGTGTCAGTGTCTTGTGTACGCAATATATTCGGGATACTCATATACAAGGCGCTACCTCTTCGGTATCCTTGTTCTTCGTCTAGTATCTCATTCCATATAGTGTAGGAATGAATTATGGGATTATTTAACTTTGTATACATATTAGATTATTTTGTGTTTTATTGGATAAATTGAGATAATGTGTTATTGAAGTAAGTCTGAATCTCGACAAAAAACGGACTAGATTTGATTTTCAGTATGCCTAGTTTATGTGAATAGAATAAGAGTGTTTACACATTTATTGTCTTTGTTCTATGGTTATTTTCTTAAAATATTAAGTTATTTCAATGTAGCCTCAGATATGATGAAATACCATGAGATGTGAGGTTAGACCAAATGTATGTTATACCGTCAGCAGAGATAGTGAATAGGATAGAGAAAAGTTCTCTTTAATAAAGAAAGATAGAAATGAGAATGTCATAAAACATAAGAAGAAATATAGAATGATGAGGTGGCGTCTAAAGTAAGCCACTCAGTAGAAAATGACAATAGAAAGTAAGAAGGTGCCGAAAATCATTTCAGGAATTGTGAGAATCAAATTATAAGAACATATCTCGAGGTTAAATTTAGTATTGGAAGCAATGTTATAACCTGGTAATGGATAAAGCAAGAAGGTAGATAAGACCACCTAAAAGATATGGATATCGCAATTTGATATCATATGCATTACTTGTAGTTGATGAAATCATTAATGCAAAACCAAACACTATTAAAAAAGTAGCAATAAGCTTAGATTTTCATTGATGGCATTAGGTTATAGATGAGAAAATAAACTAAGTAATAAAAAATGAGATATAAAAATTGTTTCTAAAGCCAGAGAGTATGAGAATTGTAGGGTCTAAATGGATCTTCAAAAGAAAAAAAGATTATGTGTGCTTGTTAAATAAGTTTTTATTATAGGAGATATGCCCTAGAATCAATCGTATCATACGGTTTAGGGATATCATCCTTATGTATATATAACTTTGTAATTAATTGTAAATTAGTTTACGATTAATAAAATGGAATTTATATCATTTTGTATATCCAATTGCGTATATATATATTATATATAAAATGCAGAATGAGATCCCATGATGTATTATGATGTCAGGACTCTATTTGCAAGGAGTTGTAGATATGAGAACAGAGTTTGATTTAGATACATCCAAATTAATTCCCGGTTGAGGTATTGTCATATGGGAATATGACATCGCATGACTAGTATGTTTTTGATGCTGCTAAAGATTAGTATTAGATGCTAATAATTGGGAAACGAATCTTATGTCTCAAGAGTATGAACATGGGTAATGCATTGGAGAACGTGTTACTAAACGTGACCAAATGAGAAAAATCACATGGGTGATTATCCACAGTCAATGATACATCACACAGCCGAACTAGTGTACCACTGGTCCTTTGACCTGAGGTGTCACGGTTGCCCTTCGCACTGAGGCACATCGTTCACTTGTGTATATAGCACCGGGCTAGCCACGCCTGGTGAAAGAAGCTTGCTGGCAATGTGTTTAGGTGTATAAGAACAGGTGATGACCAAGACAGAATCTGTTAGCTCAGATATTAGAGCTTAAGATCTTAAGTAGGGATGTCATACATGGGAAATGAAATCTCTGGTCAGAGTACGTGTCTCTGGAAAAGTGTTTTCAGATACATGATTCCCAGATATAATTCGAGACCCTGTTCCTATGATTGAGTTAGGGATTTGATGATTCCATGACCCGCACTTGATCGGGAGTCATCAGCAGAAGGACTCTACTACATGAGCGTACGACTATATGGATTCATTAGTATCTAGAGATCATGACGTCTTGTTAGAGGTTGGTCTTGATCATTGGGAACTTTAGTTACAAAAAATTGTACCAAAGTGATACGAAGGAGTTCGTGATCACCCATGTCCAGTTCACAGTGATTCCAGAAGGTCGCACATATAGTCGGTTACTTGATGATGATGGCTATTGCTACTATACAATAATCATTAATTGGTTAATAATATTGTATAGATATTGATTGGGTAGTAGTTAATTCTTTATTGTAAAGAATAAATTTTTCGGCTTTGACGCGCTAGCACGCGTATGCGTGGGAATTATTTTGCTTTAATTATGGGATGCCGTAAATATGATTTACGGGTATTATTATATTAAGATATAATATATATATATATATATATGTAAGTAACTCTCTCTCTCATTAATAATGTATTAGTGTATATGTGTTAATGTAATACATGCAATGCAATTGATTAAAGGAATCAATTCCCACCAAACATCCATGACTCATACTTTGCATTCAGTTCATGTGATGAGTTGTAAATGCAAGTCGGTGGAATGAGTCGGTCATCAAATTGGATTTGATCAAAACCAAAGGCTTAAGTGTTAAGCTGGTAATCAATTGGAACCGACAGTATACAAATGCTACCTTATGTGTTTTGAGAAACTAGGAGCTTCTTCTTCTTCTTCAACAAAGTATTGCTTGGTGAAGCAAAAGCTTAGGTGGTGTCTTAATTGTGAACCAAAGTAAAAACCAGAAGAGAGAGAAAGAGAGACTAGACAGAGAAACTTGGTCAGCTTGGAGAAGCTTAAACCAAAGCTCAAAGATCCCAACGAAGCCGGAACCGGCATCGTCAACACCGACGTGTGTAGACACCCAATGAAGCAAGCTAGTTGTTATTCTGGACTGCACAACAAAGAAGTAACACTTCTCACCTTATAATTTTGTTTGAAATTATTTTAAAAGCCAAGCCATGCATGTGTGCACGTCCAGATCTATTGGAAGCCTATTTCGCAGGCACATGAGATGGTCATATCTTCCCTGTGGCGGTTGCGCGCCCGAAAAGTGATTCCGCGCGTCACACTTACGCTGCGCCAGTGAAACAAAAGGCGCCAAGGAATCTCAAGGTTAATGACTTCATGTTGAGTAAAGAGTACACAAGGAGTTCATATGACAATTATGTTTATTTCAATGGTAGTTATCAATAATATATGGTCTATTTATTAATATATGTAGATGATATATTGATTGCAAGTAAGGACAAAGAGAAGATTTTATTGTTAAAAGAGAAACTCAATTATGCTTATGATATAAAGGATCTAAATTTAGCAAAAAGGATCTTTGGGGATTGAGATTTCAAGAGACATAAGTAAGAAGTTAATTAAACTTTCTCAAGTATAATAATTGAAGAAAATATCTGAAAAGTTTAGAAAGATGGATGTTAAGGCTGCGAGTGCTCTAATTACAACATATTCCAAGCTGTCAATTAAGCAATCACCCGAAACAGAAGTTGAAATGGAGATAATATCAACTAGACCATATGCAAACTTGATTGGGAATTCTATGTATGTCATGGTATGTACAAGACTTGAATTGGCACACCTAGTCAATAAGGTTAGTAGGTTCACGAGGAAACCAAGTAAGCCTTATTGGGAAGCTTTAAAGTGGATCGTTATGTATGTTAAAGGAAAATTGAGTTGTTATCTTATGAATAATATAAGAAGTTTTAATAAGGGATGCATTAATGGATAGGTAGATTCTGATTTTGCAATAAATGTCAACTAAAGAAGGAATATTGTTTGGATTTGTGTTTACTTTGTGTGATTATAAGGTGATTTGGAAAGTATCCCCTCAATTTATTGTTGCTTTGTCAATCACTGGGCAGAGTATAAGGAAACAACTTAGTCAATCAAGGAAGCAAATTGGCTAAAAGGGTGTTGTTGTAAAGCTTGAAACAAATTAGGAGTGTGTAATAATCTATTATGGAAGCCAAAATAAAATTAAATTAGCTAAACATTAAGTTCTTCATGAAAGAACAAAACATATCGATGTCAGGCTATATGTCATTAAGGATATATTGTCCAAATGAGTGGTTAAGATGTTGGAAGTTTCAATAGAAAAGAATCCAACAAATATGCTTACTAAAGCAGTACTAGAGTTAAAGTTCAAGCATTGCTTGAATTTGCTAAACTTAGAACTTGACTAGTTGTTAGGTTGAGAAACTGAAGATAAGTAAGAGGATATGGTTTAAAGTACGCAAGCTGAAAATATGGAAAGTTGATTGAAGAAGGAAAGAATGAAGGCTAAAATGAGAGTTAAGATTTAGAAAAGAAAATGAGAACAACGAGGCAAGTATAACTCACATTTATTTAGAATTTTATAACTCAATTTAAATGATAGAAAAACTTAACGAAAGAACCCATTTGGGGAGTAAAGTTACTTTATTTGGAACATTTTGATTTTGGGTAAATGACACATGGGTAGATGGATACAGAAATAGTGATGGAGAAAGAATCAGCAGTATAGATAGTTAAGGAATGAGAAAAGAGATTTATGGACCAATTAAGATTGTGATAAATTGGTAAAGTGCATATTTGAGATTAAAAAATCCAAGTTATGGGATTATATGATGAGGCGTGTTAAGTTCAAGGTTCAAATATTGAATAATGTGTGTATAATAATCGTTCTAAGCCTAAGAATGTGAGGTATATTACATAGAACTAATAGAGGGATACTCAGCGGTAGCAAGGTGAAATTGAAAAAAAAATCAAAAAAGTTTACATAGGATATGTTATAACATAAATCCCTTTCCAAGAAGTGGATAAATCATGTGTTAGTAGTCAGGTAAAACAATCAGGTAAATAAAATCTAAATTTGGTTCATTTGGATAGTACTATTAAATTTAAAAGGAAGAATAAAGCTCCAAGGAAAATGGTTTTCGATTATAGAACAGATGAAATGTGATTATATTGATAAAACTTGAAATCCTAATTTTTCTTAATTTGGTATTAGATAAATAGTAATTCAATTTCAAATAGTTGACTAGTTAAGTATAGTTTTATGAGTCTAGTAAGGAATCCTTACCAGACCATCTCAGATCATTTGAGGAACAGAATTAAAGCATACAAATTTGCATGAAGAATCACACAATCTAGGCCCTTGTATAAGTAGTTGTTTTGATTCGAGGACGAATCAATTTAAAGAGGGGTAGAATTGTAGAAACCACAAAAAATTGATATAACTTCAGTTTATTTGATTTTGGCATTAGTGACTAATTCTAACGTGTGAGGTTTCGAGGGAATTTATTTAAGTTATGCACGTATAGTTAAATCAGAACTTAAGCATAAAATGTCATAGATATATATATATATATATATTTCTAAGTATGTGATTTTATTTCTCTCTTATTTCATGATATGTACAAATAACATGAGAACTAGATTGAAAAGATTTTAAAATTCAATAAGTTAATAAGCAAAATTTCGATAATCTAGGGAAAGAATCAAATAGTGAAAAGTGTGGGGCCACTATTAAAATATTCATATTATTTATATTATGGCTTAATAGTATTACCAAGTTAAGTCCAAAACATTATTAAGTGTAGGCCAATTTTACTACTCAACCCAAAACCAAATTATGTAATTTTAAGCCCAAATAAGTGAATCCAAAAATAAAGCCCAAATTTATGTTTTATTTTCTACAATTTTCTAAACCCTTCTATATGTATTTAGACAAAACAAATGAGACGAAAGAGAGAACCAAGTGAAGAACCAAAAATATAACCAAAGGGAGAAAAAGAAGACAAGCCGTGAGCTAGGTGGGAAGAGGTGAAAACCGACCAAGCTAAGGTGAAAGGTGGAAGTAGTGGCCATTAAAAAAGAAGAGGGAAGTGTGGGATGGCCGGCTAGGTGAGGAAGAGAGGAAAGAAAGAGAGAGAAGAAAGAAGAAAGTGAAAGAAAAATGAAGGAGAGAGAGAAGTGCCTTAGTGGTAAGAGTGTGTATGTTGTTTGATTTTTGAAATTATATTTATTGTTTTAAGTTTAATTGATGTTAAATTAATGCTAAAACATGAATTTGTGGTTATTGTTATGTATGAATGTTATGAAAATGAGATATATATATATATATATATATTTGTGTGGGAAAGGTTTGATAATTATGGTATGAGAATTAGGTGAAATGAGGGTTGTGGTGTGAATATGCATTATATGTGTGATTTTTAGCTTCGGAAAACTTGTGTTAGAGAATGTTATAATTAAGGCAATACATAAACTGATTTTGTGGACATAGCTTGATGAGATTTTATGTATGGGAAGTGTAGAGTGAAAAGGTCAAGAGGTATGAGATTGGTGATAGAGTTGTAACCATGGAATTGTTAATAGTGAGTAATGTGCGTTGTTGTGAAAATTTATATGTAAACCTGCGAAATGTGGGCAATGTTTATACGCTCGAATGTAGGTGTTTTGGGGCCAAAAAAATGAATAAGTTGAGTGTTGTACGCTCAACTGTGGGTGTTTCAGAGCCGGAAAAATGAATAAGTTAAGTGTTATAAGTCATGAAATTAATGGCGAGATGGTGTTAAAAATGTAGGGCCGAAATTGTATGTAGACAGTTGTTGGAAACTTCGAGCAAGCATCAAAAAAATGAAAATTTAGCGAGTTTTGAATCTCAGATTAATGCGCCATAAAATTCTATAGAAATTAGACATCTAAGATCATAACATATCCAAAAATCAGCTAGTTTCTTGAAGAGACGGTATCGCAAAAAAATTCAGAACATCGCTGCCTTGTCGACTGACATACCCTATTTTCTTGAGTCACATGTTGAAAACTTGTCATAACTTGAATAATCGGATTCAAAATTCAAATTCGTAAAATGTAGTAGAAACCAAACTCATAATAGAGTGTGTCGTCAAAAATCTAGGTTGAGATATGTTGTAGGTTTTGAGCGATGCACATTTGTTGCAAGCATAAGGTGTGTACTATTGAATAAAATGTTCCCTAAAACAAAGTTAGTTAGTGATTTGGGGAGGAAAATTTAGATTTGATACAATAGATAATCAAAACATATTGATGTTTTATTTTGTGACAAGTTCAAGCATAATACATATATTTATTTATTTATTAGATAGAAATATTATATTAAATCTTAACAATGGATCATTTATTATCGATTAATAATACGAGCATCTGACACCAACGCCTTAAACCGGGTAGATTAGATTGTTATCAGTAAGTGGATATTTTATTTTCAAAATAATGTTTATGAAAAATTTTTTGATTTATGAATATCCTGAAAATCAATTTAAAAGAATATTCTGATTTTCAAATTATTGTTTAAACAAATGGATTTAATATAAATATTTTGAAAACTAATTTGAATTGTTAAATTAGTTTTATGAATCTAGTGTTTATAATTGTATTATATTGAAATAAAAATAAATCTGATTTAGAGTAAGAGTAAGTTTAGAAACTATAACTAAATATTTAAGGAATATTTTGTGGATGAGTGATTTGAAATATAATGGTTTATACGTTGACATGTGATAAATTGATTTGTATGAGATGTGACATATATGATGAAAGATTTCACACAGATTTTATGATTTATAAGTGTAAAGTGCTCAGTATAACACATATGTACAAATGTTACGCCCTTATTATGGAGAGGTGTAAGGCTGAGGATACAGACTTCCGGATATGGGTAAGATTCCCAAAGAGGTCCGATTATTTGTTGGTGGGTAAGGAGTCCCACTAGGCAGTAGTGGTCGGACCAACGTTGTAGGCGGGGCTGTTATAAGATTACTAGATAAGTTGGTGTCTTACACTGCACTTTTTATTTAGGCTAATGCTAACGAGAGTGCTAAATAAATTTGTTTTATATATTAGTACAGAAAAACTCGTTTGTAAGTCTCGAGATGTCATTAGAAAATGTCTCGAATGATAGTTTCCTAACAAGCCAGGGATTTGTAATTGAGCATCTATAGAATTTTATACATGGAATCATTTTATTCTGTTTCATTGATTAAAATGAATGATTTTTACATAAGTATGAAATATTATATTTTTAATTGTATACTCCTCCTTCACATACTCTTATTTTAAATTATTATCTATTCTCTGGGTCCTTAGAACTCAGCCTCTACCCCCCCGACTTGACCTGACCTCTCAGTTTTGCATGTTAGTTAGGAAATTCGAAAGAGTAGAATGGAACTTTCAGTATAGCGGAGATACAAATGAAGGATAAGGGTAAACACTGCAGTCACTGTTACACCATGAGTCCATCATGCAAGAAGAATTATATGTAGTACAAATAGAGTTGTAAATTGAAGTCATGCATAAAATTTCAGTATGAATTATATTGTGTTAAATATTGTAAATATAAAAAGTATTATTTTTATTTTCAGTTTAAAGCAAGGCGTATTGCTCTTATGAAATACAAGCATTGTGTCTTTCATTATTATGATTTCTATTTAGGTACATGCATTTCAGATTATTAGAGAGGTTTAGGGTGATGGTAGGAATCCATCATCTACCGGTAACATCTTCGATTATAGGGGTCTTACATTATATATCCACAAATACCCGCGGATATCTATCCATTCCAAACTCGCAACGGGTTTTAATTTATTTTCTCAAATCCATCCGAAATCCGCTAAGATGCATACCAAACTCGTCCGTTCTACAAGGGTTAGGTAGTCCGAATTTGTAGGTAAAATTGTCATTCTTAGTTTGCTATAATAGTTTATTATTAACAAAAAATCCAGCCCTTAACCTCAATTATGTTGTAATTTCTGTGGTGGAATCCACCGACAATGCATTTACTATATTAATATTTATGTAAAATATCTATTACACCATTTATCTTTCCTATAAATAGGGTTGTATGTTTATTTAAAAGTAGAATAAGAAAATTTTAAGAAAACTTATTAAGTTTCTCTTTGAAAATTTCTCTCTTCTTCATTTCTCTTCTTCGTTTCCCTTTTTTATTTATGTATAAGTTAATACTCTATTTACAATACGTTATTTGCACGAGCCAGAATATGGATAAAAATAGATTGTCTCTTTTGAGAAAGAAAGTTAGGGATATATACCTAACTAATAGTGCAACTACGCATAATATTCTTTAAGATAAGAAATATTTCTCAAATCTCACAAGTATTAAAGTTAAGATAAATATTATATCAGGTCCTATGGACTTGATTGAAGGCTCTGGAAGAGCCATAATTTTGTTAGCAAGTGAAACTAGATTATGTATTCATAATGCTTTATATTCAACCAGATCCAGAAGAAATCTACTAAGTTTTAAGAATATCTGTCGAAATGGATATCATATAGAGACTTTAAATGAGAATAATATAGAATATTTATGCATTACTTCTAATGTCTCAGGTGAGAAATGCATATTTAAAAAGTTTCAAGTTTTATCATTTAGGTTGTATTGTACAATTATAAATATAATTTAAAGCTACACAATAATGAACCATAAGTTCGTTGATCCAAAAATATTGATGTTATGGCATAACTGTCTTAGTCACCGGGGATTTACTATGATGCGTAGAATTATTGAGAATTCTCATAAACACCCATTAAAAAACCAAAATATTCTATTGTCTAATGAGAATATTTATGCTCACAAGGAAAACTAATGGTTAAACGATCTCCTTCTAAAATCGGCTTTGAATTCTCATCATTCTTATAGAAAATTTAATGAGATATTTGTGAGCCTATTCACCTACTTAGTGGACTATTTTGTTATTTTATGCTCTTAATTAATGCATTTGTTCGTTGGTCACATGCTTGTTTATTATCTACTAGTAATGTTATATTTGCTAGATTTTTTGCACATATCATCAAATTAAGGGCACAATTCCTTGATTATCCAATCAAGACTATATTTAGATAATGCTGATGAATTTATTTTTAAGACATTTAATGACTGTTGTTTATCAATGGGGATTGATATAGAGCATCTTATTCCACATCTCCATGCACAAAATGGATTAGTCAAATTACTCATTAAACAACTCCAAGTAATTGCTTGAACTTTATTATTACGTACTAAATTATCAATTCCTGCATAGGGACATGTTATTTTGCATGCTGTAATATTAATTCATCTTAGATCTACTGTCTATCATTAATATTCCCCATTACAACTTTTAAGTGATCATCAACTTGATATTTTCCATCTACGCACTTTTGGTTGTGCTGTTTACATTCCTATAACGCCTCCACAATGTACAAAGATTGGACCTCAATGCCATTTGGGGATTTGTTAATTTTAACTCACCTTCTATTATCAAAATATCTTGAACCTCTAACTGGTGATATGTTTACCACATGCTTTGTGGATTTTCGTTTGATGATACAATTTTTCCACCATTAAGGGAAAAGAAAACGCCTCCATATGCATTTATTGATAATGCAAGAGTGACCAAATCATATATTTCAGTTGCTAATACACAAGGCAGGGTGGTTGTTCCTGAAGAACAATGTAATCATAAGGTAGCAATCTACTGCATGCCACAAATGTGGTAGACCAATCGATCTAAAAGATATTGTTTTGTAGAAAAGAAAATTAAAAAATCAGGATCCTGTTGAAAATAATGCTCGAGAAATAAATATACTTACATTTTTTAAACTACTAGCTTTATAAGAGTTACATGTCCATAAAGTAACACGTCCCTAAAGTGACTTATATCCCTAAAGTGACATCTATCCCTTAAGCAACACAAGTCTCTGAAGTTATATACGTCTTTAAACTGGCAATTGCTACTATACTGGCAATAGAATTGAAAAATGAAGAAAAATCTACAAATTTTGCATATACAGGAGAAATGTGGGATCGTAATAAAATAATCATCAACAATGTATTCTTCTTTATAGTAGCTATTGAAATTATGAAAGATGATTATAACCCACAAACTATTGATAATGTAGACAAACACATGATTAGCCTCAATAGAAAGAAGAAATTCAAGCAAAATTGACTTCTCTTGCCAAACATGAACTATTTGGACCTGTAGTCTAAACATCTGAAGATGTTAAACCCGTTAGATACAAATAGGTATTTGTAAGGAAACATAATAAAAATAATAAGACCATAAGATATAAAATATGACTCGTTACTCAAAGTTTTTGGCAAAGGCTTGGAATTGACTTTGATAAAACATATTCTCCCATTATGGATACAATTATGTTTCGATTTTTGATAAATTTTGCAATCTCATAAATGCTTGATATACATCTTGGATGTAGTGATAGCTTATTTATATGGGTCATTTGACGCCGAGATTTATATAAAAATTCTTGAAGAATTTAGAATTTTTGAAGCATATAAATCAAAAGATCGCAGTTTATTCTTAATCAAATCACAATGATCTTTGTATGTATTAAAATAATCTAAACGTATGTGGTATAATCGCTTGAGAAAATATTTGATAAAAGAATGATAGATAATAATCAAATATTCGTATGCATATTCATAAAGAAATCAGAATTTGGATTCGCCATTGTAGCAGTATATGTCGATGACATTAATATAATTGAAACTTCTGAAGAGGTTCTAAGGATTGTAGAATACTTGAAAAAGGAGTTTGAAATGAAAGATTTGGAAAAAAAACTAAATATTGTCTCTGCCTGTAGATCGAGAACAAATCTAATAGAATATTCATCCATCAATTTGCTTATGTTGAAAAAATTTTAAAACGTTTCAATATGAATAAAGTTCATCCATTAAGTTACCCTATGATTGTTCGGTTAAAAATGATCCATTTCGCCCTAAAGAAGATGATGAAGAGATACTTGATCCAAAAATACTATATCTTAATGTAATTAGGAGCTTCTTATATATGGGTCAATGTACCAAACCATACTAGTTAATTTTCTCTGTGAACTTATTAGCCAAATTCAATTTTACACCTACTCGCCAACATTGGAATTGCATTAAACATATTCTTTATTACTTCGTGGAACGATTGATTTGCGATTATTTTATTCTAGTGAACCAATGCAAAATCCATGACTAGTTGGTTATGCAAATGCTAACTATCTTTCTGATTCTCACAAAGCACATTCACAGACAGGGTATATTTTCACTTATAACAATACAGCGATCCATCGTGATCCACAAAGCAGACTTTCGTTACTATCTCTTATAATCATTTTGAGATTCTTGCACTACATGAAATAAGTAGAGAATGTATATGATTGCGATCCATTATCCATCATATCTAAGTACATGCAACCTATCTTCTGCCCCAGATATTCTAACAACAATATACGAAGATAATATCATTTGTATTGCTCAAGTTAAAGAATGATACATTATAGGTTATCAAATCAAACATATATCACTATATTCTTCTACACTCATAAGCTCCAATAGAGTCAAAAAAAATTAAGTTAAACAGATATGCTCCTCTAATAATTTTATTGATTTATTCACTAAAACTTTACCTACATTAACTTTTGAGAAGTTGGTACATAACATTGGCATGTGTCGACTCCATAAATTGGCAAATTGATATTTATTATATTGAGGGAGAGAATTTCATCAAAGAGAGTATATTCTATTACAAAAAAAGAATTATATGAATTTTTGGATAAATATGCACTTTACTCTTTTTTTTTTCATCTAAATTTTATCACATTGGATTTTACTAGTAAGATTTTTAGTGAGACAATATTACACATATTCACATAACTAAAAGTGGTAAAATCTAAGAGGGGGGGTGGATTTTACTAGTAAGATTTTTAGTGAGACAATATTACACATATTCACATAACTAAAAGTGGTAAAATCTAGGAGGGGGGGGGGGTGGTGGTGGTGTATTTTAATTATGAAGAGAGAAATTTTCTCAAGAAACTCAAAAAGATTTCTTAAGCTTTTCTTATTTTGCCTAATAAACAACTCTATTTATGTGAAAAGATAAGAGATGTAATAGATATTTTAGAAAGGAGTCTAATTGATATTTTATATAAATAGTCTTTTCTGAACTAATACTCTATTTACATCAAACTCTGTAATATATCGGTTACAACCTACTTTATCCGCTTCGGAATAGTCCAAATAAAAATAGTAAAACAATCACAACTTCTTGATGAAAAAGAAAAAAACATTGTTTTCTTTTATTACCAGAAAGGCGGCCACAAAATTAAGACACCGTTTGGTAGACTAGAGAAGAGAGAGCAAAAGAAAATGGCTAACGAGGAGACCAATATTTTGCCCGAATCATATCGCATGGTTGGTGGTGATGGCCCACGAAGCTATGCTAAAAATTCTACTTTCCAGTTATCTGTTGCTACCTAAGTAGATTGTTTTCTAAGATTTAATTTCACCAGATATTTTGTTTAATTAATTTACTCTGACCTGGTATCCCATTACTATGATTCTGTTGTTCTTAGATTTTTTAAGGGGTTATTTGCATGATGAAATGTGTTAGAATATGAATATAAGAAAACTTAATTACAATCTTTGTTCACAAATTTAATCTCGAGCTTGTGGCGGCAGAGAGGGATAGTAGATAGAGCGAAGGAAATGGATATTGAAGGCATCACTGAAAAGCTTGATCTGAGAAGCCTGGGATTTGACAATTCCACAACATTTCAAATAGCAGATTTGGGCTGTTCAGTTGGACCTAACACCTTCATTGCCGTGGAAAACATTATAGAAGCTGTAGAACAAAAATGCCAGGCTGAAAATCAAAACTCTTCAACCATAGAATTCCTAGTGTTCTTTAATGATCTCTCCAACAATGACTTCAACACTCTCTTTAAAACCCTCCCTCCCTCCCTCCCCAAAATACTTTGCGGCCGGAGTACCGGGTTCTTTTCACGGCCGCTTGTTTCCCGAGTCCTCTCTACATATCGTACACTGCTCCAATACAGTGCACTGGCTCTCCAAATTTCCAGATGAAATTCTTGATAGTAAATCTCCTGCATGGAATAAAGGCAGTATACACTGCACAGGATTTGTAAAAGAAGTTGTTGAAGCGTATTCAGCTCAATTCAAGAATGACATGGATTCATTTTTCAATGCTAGAGCAAAAAAACTTGTGCCTGGAGGCTTGATGCTCATTTTAATATCTACTGTACCAGATGGGGTTCCTGTATCTAAAACTTTTGAGGGTATAAATTGTGATTTTCTAGGATCTTGTCTCTATGACCTGGCCAAGATGGTAAGAATAAATAACTATGTATATGCTTCAACATATTTATATTTTAATATTCTCTAAAACTTTCTTTATTTCTGATCACAACCCAAATGTTGCTTGTTATATTATATTGCAGGGATTAATTAGCGAAGAAAAAGTGGATTCCTTCAACTTTCCTTTTTACTTTCCATTTTATGGGGAGATGGAGGCTCTTATTAGGAGAAATGAAAATTTCAGCATTGAGAAAATGGGCAAGTTTACTAACCCGGTGAGACAAATGGCGTGTTCTGCGGAATTTTGTTCCTCGCACATGAGAGCTGTTTTTGAGGGACTTGTCAAAGAACACTTTGGAGACCAGTTTGTAGAACCGATATTCAACTATTACTCAACCAAGCTTGCAGAGAATATTGGCTCTATCTTGAATGCGAAAATCCATGACAAGATTGAATTACTTGTCCTACTCAAGCGTAATATTAGCTAATCAATCACAATTATAAATCAGATATATGTTATTCTCAATTCTACAACATAAATTTCAATCAATAAGTACCGATATGCTCAGTACTGTTTCTATTTTCCTTAGTCGGAAAGTATTTCATATGTTTCTACAATTTCATTGTCATTAGGCACCGTGGTGATTATTTATGATATCCAAATAAGTTTTAAGTGTACAGAAACTCATACACACCCTATACTAGCTTTAGCAACTGAATGCAACATATTCAATATTTGTAACAAAGAGATCGAGCCTCAATTTCTACAACTTCAAGCACCTAATTAAGATTTCATTTGCACTGTTGTCTTATTACTTTAACACAATAACTAATGTGAAATAGAATCACTAGCTAACTATTAAGTATAAATGTAAGTAAATATTAGTTATCAAATAAAAATAAGTATTTATTAAATTGTTACCATATTAGCTTGATATGTTACCATATTAGGTTGAATATATTATCATATTTTAACATATTCTATCGCCATATTAATCTAGTAATATTATATAATTATTTAGGTTTAATTAGGTGATTTATGCTACCCTTCAACTATAAAAAGCGTAAACTTTTGTACATTTTTATTCATGAAATATGAGACTTTTCTTATGAATCTAAATCTTTCTCTCTTCTTCTTATATTTCTACATGTTATCAAAGTCTTTGGGAATGCTTCCTGAGTTGTTTTATTATTTTCTACTACAGTTTATTGGTGTTCGAAGATCTCACAGATGTTTAGTTTTAGACAATCTTCCAATTAGATTTATGGTATTCTAAAGCCACAAATATCTTCGTCTCCTGGTTCTGCCGGCATCTTTCCTGGCCAAATTCAACACTGAACGCGCCCTCACGATCACCCTGAAAGTTCTGCCTGCATCGTCCATGCACCCCCACTCGTTGTCATCTCTCTAGCTGTCTTCTTCGGCGATCTGGTCTTTTTTCGATGACTCTCCAATCAACTTCTCTGGTAAGAACGACCATCTCTAATCATTGATTGCCACCGTCTTCGATCACTAACTGTCGCTGTTTTCTGTTACTTATACCGATCAATTTTTGGCTCTGATTCTCACCGCAATGTCCGTTTCTGCATTTGAGGCTTCCATCTCTAGTTTTTTACTACGTCTTTCTCTTAAAATAATGTTATTCGTCCTATAAATATTGTTTTTGATGGCACCAACTATAATAAATGGGCCAAGAGATGTTTGTCTTTCTCATTGGACTTCGGTTCTAGTATTATGTCACTAGCAAAAAGAGAGAGCGCACTGAAGTGAAAACTGAAACTGATGAAGCTTTTAAGGAGCTCGTAAAGGTATGGAAAAGTTCTCATTGTAAGATTCTTTCATTGTTTTAAAAAAAAAACTTTGTACCTTCTCTTCAAAGTCTCCTACCTAAACTTCGAAATGCCAAAACTGCCTAAATTTTTTTGGCAAACTAGTATAACTACTCCAATGATTTGGCTCTTCAATTCCAGTTGGAATCTAAGCTTAATACCATTGACAAGCCCCTCGCCAATCTATCTTGATTATCATTCACAGGTAAGCAATAATTGAGATTAATTTTCTGAGGCAGATCCGTCCTTTATAAATGCCGAATTTGTAAAATTGTTTGGTACTTATCGAAAAAATTGATAGTTTTTTCATCTTATAATGGGGATTCGAGATGATTTTGAAATGACTAGAGCCTCTCTCCTGCATCGCTCTCCTCGTCCGACACTAGATAATACTCTTACGGAGCTTAATTCTGAGGAGACTCGTCAAGAGCCTTCTTTTGACTTGGCTATGGCTACAGGTTTTGGACTTCTGCACAATTCTTTTGTTCTTCCTATTTTGGTTGCTACAACAACCCCGACTCGGTCAAGCCATTTTCAGGGAAAGTGTTATAATTGTGGTATTTTTGGGCATAAGGCTGCCCACTGCAAATAGCAGTTAGCTTGGAGAGAATAATATTTCTTCCCATAGGATTGCTGCTGTTATTTTCACTAACTCGTCAACAAAGATGTCTTCTACTGCACTCCCTTTATCCCTTACTACATTTGACATAGAGGCAATTATTCATCAGGTTTTATCTCGCAAAACTTCTACCATCTCTATCATTTCATATACAAGAATCTTCTTCATGGTATATTAACTAATGTTGCACATCACACCTTTTCTCAACCAGATACCTATTTAATCCCAAAAATGTATTTTAATCTTTATATGTTGGACAACTTATTGAACAATGCCTAAAGTTAACTTTTTTTGACAAAAGGTGTGATGTGCAACATTAGAAGACAAGACATTTAGTTGGGGTCAGGCTTAAAGTTAGTTGCTATTTGAGCTCTCTTTATTGCATGTTTGTCGACATCAATTTGTTTCTTTTTGCTATTGTTTCATTGAGTCTTTGTCATTTTTGTTTCGGGCATGTTTCCATGCCACGCATCTAGTCTTTTAGCTTCTAATGGTTATTTAAGCAAACCCAACTTTCAGTCCTTTAATTGTGTTTTTTGTCCATTGAAAAAATATGTTACTTTACTTTTTAATAAAAATGATTTTTTTTTATTTGCCTCTTTTAATCTTGTTTATTATCATATTTAGGGATCTGTCCAATTCCCATTAAAGAAGGAGCATGTTATTTTGGCTTTTATAGATAATTATTATTGATACACTTGGCTTTATCTCATACATGATTGTTTTAAGTTATTTAACACTTTTCGTGATGTTTAACAAATGGTTAAAACTCAATTCAACCGTACCATCAAAAGTTCTTTGTATTGAGAATTTCATCTAGTATACTTCTACTTCTTTCTTAATGCTTTCAAGTAAGACGGTACCTTCTTTCACCACTCTTGTCCTTATACATCACAGCAAAATGATCATGTGGAAAGTAAACACAGATGCATTCTTAACACTTTTCGATCTCATCTCATCTCTGTTGCCCTTCTAAAGTCATGTCGGGTGAAGTTGCTCTTATTGCAATATACACCATTAATCAAGTACTATCTCAATAATTTTTAAAAAAAAAAAACTCTATATGAAGCTCTTTATAGGAAGGTACCCAATTATTTCTCTATAAGAGTTTTTGGTTATGCTTGCTTTACTCTGCTTTCTCTCCATAAGCAAACTAAACTTGAGCCACGCTCTTGTCTTTATTGTTTCTTAGGTTATGAAATAAAGCAAAAGGGTTATTGGTGTTACGATCCTATAGCCAAAAGTCTCTGAATCTCCAGACATATGCCATTTCGAGAACACAAAAGTTCACTAGTATTTGTCTAATTACTAAGGGTCCTTCTTTCTATTCTCTTATTTTTATTGACCCTTCAGTTGATCTTCTATAAACTCTTTTTATTACAGGTGATAAGATCTCGTCCAGTCTCATCTCAACAATTATTCCTGACTTGTCTGCTACCTCTGCTAAAATTTGAATGACTTGCCTCTAAATAAGACTACAATAGAATACAAGTGGGTGTATAAGATAACAACTCATACTGATGGTCGTCTCATGACCTAAGGCTTTACACAATAGTATAGTATTAATTATGAGGGGATCATTGCACCTATAGCACGTTTTACCACTTTTTCGTTCTTTGCTTACAGTTACAATTGTACATCGGTGACCGATGTTTCAAATGATGTTAACAATATTTTTATTAACGGTGATTTGGCTGAAAAAGTATATCTACAACCACCTTGGAGTTTTGAACACCCACCTAAGGTATGTCATCTTCATAAAGCTTTATATGGTCTTAAACAATCTCTTCAAGTTTGATTTTTAAAGTTTATCTCTGTATTAACACAGCTGGGGTTCACACCCAATGTCTATAACTTATCCTTGTTTCTTCGACGACCTCAGGCGAGTATCATTCTGCTCTTACTTTATATAGATGATATGATTATCACTGGTGATGATGTTTCAGAGATTCGTGCACTTTAGCAATTTCTTGGTCAACATTTTAAGATGAAGAATTTGGGAAATCTCAATTATTTTATCGATCCTGAGGCGACATCCAACTCAAATAGGTAATACATTTCCCAAACTAAGTATACTTCTGAGTTATTGTTACATGCAGGGATTGATTGTAAGATTATGGACAATTCTTTAAAGATCAATGTTAAACTTCTTCCTACTGAGGGTGAGCTCTTGAAGGAAGCAATTCTATATCAACAATTGATGAGCAATTTAATTTATTTGATTGTGGCTTGTCTAAACATTTCCCAGACTTTGTTACCAAAGGCTTGAATTTAATATGTTTGAGTGCTTGAAAATTTCAAAGTTAGTGGCCTAAGTAATAATTGTGTTTCAAGGCTAACATGGGAGAATGTGGAGTGTTATACCGAAAGAAAAAATATATATATTATATTAATATTAATATAGTATATATATAATAAAATAATAATATTCTTTATTATCATTTTATTGAATAGTGAATGAAATTTTCCTATAAATAGAAGGGTTCATTTCATTCATTTGTATCCCTTCTCAAATCCTCTCAATCCTTTAACTTCTCAACTTGAGAGAGTATTATGCAATTGTACTCTCCTTGTAGTTAGAAATAAGTTGTAATCACATTTTCTATAGTGAATTCTTCTACTTTGCCCGTGGTTTTTCAACCCATTTAATTTGAGTTTTCCACGCAAATCTGTGTGTTATTTATTTCATCTTTATTATTTATTATTGTGATTATATGGAAGGCAAAACTTCCTACTTTATCATTATGCTTATATGGTAGACAAAGCCTCCTACTTTATTATTGTACTTATATGATAGGTAAAACCACCTATATTTGTTTGGAAGGCAAAGCCTCTTATTTTTATAACAATTGGTTGTGAGTTTCCTTGTAAGTTACAAATAAATAGTCTTGAGCAACCTAACAAGTAGTATCAGAGCTCTAGGTAGTTGAAACTAGTTTATGGAGATATTGTTCAAGTACGGTTACTATTCACATATATGCTACTATTCATGTATACAATACTATTCATAAATACAGTATTATTCACGGTGAAATAGTGGGAGTGAGTTCGAGTAAGATCGGGACTATGGCAGTGAAGTTTGAAGTTCATAAATTCAATGGGAGTAATTTCTCATTGTGAAAGATGAAAATGAAGGCGATCTCAAGAAAAGATAAATGTTTAGCGGTTATAGAAGATAGACCAGCGAGTATCACAGATGACAACAAGTGGAATGAAATAAATGAAGATGTAATGGCTGATCTCTACTTAGGATTAGCTGATGAGGTATTATCGAGTATTGAAGAGAAAAAGACGACAAAAGAGATATGGAATGCCCTTACAAAATTATATGAGGTAAAATCACTTCACAATAAGGTTTTTCTCAATAGAAGGATCTACACTCTTTGGATGTTGGAATCAACAACAGTGATGGAGAACATCAACACTCTACAAACTCTATTTTCGCAATTCACATCGTTAGGCCATAAAATAGAGAAAAATGAACATGTGGAGCTTCTACTTCAAAGTCTACCAGACTTGTATGATCAACTCATTATCAATTTGACTACTCAAGGTACCTGCTTTGATAACCTAGTTTTCAATGATATAGCAACAACTGTGTTGAAAGAAGAAAATAGGCGAAAAAATAAAGAAGACAGGTTGGCAAGTTCACATCAAGCAGAGACTCTATCGGTAAAAGAGGGAGATCAACGGAACGTGACTTAAATGGGAGCCAAAACCATGGTAGATTAAAATCAAGACGTAAGAAGAAAGTCAAATGCTACAGTTGTGGCAAGGTCGGGCACATGAAAAAGAAGTGTTGGAAAAATAAGAAGAATGTCGATATGAGTTCTTAAGGAAATATGGCAAGTACCTTTGGGAGTGGAGAAATCCTGTGTAGCGAGGCAATAATAGTCACTAAAGGCAGAAAGAAACTTGCTGATGTATGGCTCGTGGATTCAACAGCGACATAGCACATGACCTCTCGAAGAGAATGGTTCAATCAATACAAACCTATCTCAGGAGGATCTGTGTTCAAGGGAGATGATCATGCCTTGGAGATTGTCGGTATTGGAACTGTCAAGTTAAGCATGTATAACGGCACGACTCGCATCATTCAGGAGATACGACATGTGAAGGGCTTTAAGAAGAATCTATTGTCTTTAGGACAATTGGATGGGATTGGGTGTAAAACTCGGATTGAGAACGGGATCATGAAA
>JAXCLQ010000005.1:4697938-4708988 GCA_035584115.1 Cedrela odorata | reverse complement strand
AGAGAGAGAGAGAGAGAGAGAGAGAGATGCATTTAAAATATAAAATATTTTTTTAATCAACAAAAATATTTGCATAATATAAGTTTAAATATTTGTTACTAAATTACTTATTAAAATTATAAGATTCAATTATTTATATTTAAAAATAAAAATTTGAAGTTAATTTAATTTAATTTTTTAAATTATAAAATGCATAAAATATTTTGATAAAAATAAGTATTTTTATCTAAATAAAAGTAATTAATTATTAAGAATATTAATAAAAATATATTTATTAAATAATTATTTTAAATAAAATACAATTAAAATTTAAAAATAAAAGTAAGAAATAATTTAAAATTTTTAATTTATTAATAAATATAAAATAAATAATATTTTTATCTAAGTAAAAAATAATAATTTTTTTTTATGATGCAATTAAGTAATAAAAAAATTCATTTTTTTTTTGTCTCATTGCCTTTCCTTTCTATTCTTTAAAACAAACATTTTACCATGCATAAATGCACATATTGAAAGAGTGCACGCTCGGAAGTACTTAAAAGCCTGTCCATTTTTATTGTTCATATTTCACATGATGGATCGTTCACAGGGCTAATGGTAAAGCGGAGATAGCATAGATTCAGCCTAACTTAGATGAATGGGTTTCGGTCGATCGTTCTTCCTGTTTACTAAGGCAAGAACATATACAGTGTTGAGTCAAAAAAATGTTGGCAAATTTTTAATACAAGCAATTATTACGTAAGAAAAAGGAATATATCATTTTTGATAGCAACATTACCGGCAAACTAACCCCTAATTGTAGTTCAAACTTATTTTGCAAGTTACAGATACATCCTGCGAGGTACTGAGATTGCCTAGTAATGACTTTTTTTCTTTTTGGCATAACAAAATATCAGATAACTCCAAAGCAAATTTTTAATACAAGCAATTATTACGTTCACTCCAAAATGATTTTTCCTGTCTGAAGGAGACCTCTTGTATCCATCAAAAATTAATGAGCAACGGTGCTTGGGATGATAATATTCAAGTGCAGTCTGTCCCCCAAAATCTTTAGTACACTTCTACAATAGTTAACCTCAATTAGGAATAAAAATTTCTGGTTCTAACCTCTAAGTGATGCTCGTAAATGCAATAGTAGTGAATGGAAAAAAAGAAACACACAATCTTTCAAATATACTGGCCAAGATAACTAAAAAATTTAGTTTTCATCATGCAATTCAATTTCTTCCATGATGAGCAGGCTTGAACTGTGCAGAAATTAATTGTTTAATACATTATGATTTGAATGTTGAGATATTCAGCATAAAAGTCATTTCATTCAAACAAATGAGAACCAACAATTGATCTAACCGTTGTGACTTTCACATTCACATTTCATGTTACCCTAAACTACCTTCGATAGAGCAGGGCCATATAAGAAACAAAGATGTAGAACAATTGTGTTGTTTTGTCCGACTAGTAGAAGCCTACTAATAGAACATGAACAGACTACTTCACCTTGACAAACAAATTAACTATTTCCACAAAATCAAGATATTTAATAGGCCAAAATTCAACGATAAATTACCACAGGAGGGAACTTAAACTTGTCTGAAATGAAAGGTATCGCCCCTTGATTTTCCACCAAATCGCGATAAAATGCATACTCTGCCTCATAGTCATGCAAGTGAAGCTCGGCCTTTTGATTAGTATGATAGTGATGCTTAGCCGAAGCTGACTTCCCAAACCCAAATATACTTACTTTGTCACAAATTCCCAAAGCAAGCATCACTGCTTGCATACCAGAGGAGTAATGGAACAAAGAACCCTCATGGGAAGATC
Organism: Cedrela odorata; assembly: GCA_035584115.1. Lineage (NCBI taxonomy): Eukaryota > Viridiplantae > Streptophyta > Magnoliopsida > Sapindales > Meliaceae > Cedrela > Cedrela odorata. The sequence continues at coordinate 4,707,167 of JAXCLQ010000005.1, read as the reverse complement.
CCCATTCCTCCAACGACTTCCCCTTCTCCTCAACGAACTGTTTCAACGAGTAATACCTCACAATCCTAGCACATAACATATCAAATCTTGGATCCGTGGTGAGTAAAGGCGCTTTGTGAGATGCATTGCACCTTGTATAATCCAAGAAATGTATAGGCTGACAAATATACATAATCATTGGAACATTCCCTCCATAAGGGTGGCAAAAACACCCTTCCTTCCTAGCACAAAGATGCAAAATATTACTATTTACAAATGATAAAGTAGTTTTTGACCCGACTTTTTGCTCAAATCTCTCAATCCTCGCATTGTTCAACCTTATTACCATCTCATGACTATCAATCAATTCTCCAAAATTACTGTTCAACAAAATCCCACTATTTCCCACAACAGCACAAGATCCATACTTCTTATCCGAACCCATTAATCCATTGTGGTTATCAATAGTATGCTTAACTAATCTAACCAAATCATTCATTATATCAGCTTGAAACCTTTTCTTTCTAGCCCAATCATTCAAATTCCTTCTAAAATCAAGCCAATAACGATAAAACATTGGGGAACGGAGCGACAACGGGATACCTGAAGAAGACCTTGAACGTACATCGTGATGAAATTTTCGCCATGTGGCAAATGTACGGTATCTCCCTTGGCTATCAAAGTTGCCCTCCAATAGTAGCTCAATTTCTTGCTTAGATTTCTCCTCAGCTACATCAATAGCAGCATATTTTATCAAAGTAGAGTTGAATACCGGCAACTGTTGTCGTAATACAATGTTGTTTTCAAGCTCAGCTGAGCTGAAGAAGCCGCCATGGACAAATATTCTAAAGCTTAATGTAACAGCGAAGACAGTGAGAAGCAGAATGCTAAAAAGGGGACGCACCGGCCTTTTCATTTGTGGAAAAGAATCAAGAAATCGGTTAATGGGTATTGCTAAAGAGGGCCAAAGATAGATTGCACAGATCTCGAAAGTATTAGGACTAGATCCATCATCAGCTTCAAGAATCTTAGGCATCCAGATGAGGAATATTGAAAGTAACAAGATAAACAGACTAAGAAATCATATGACGAAATGAGAAGATATTGTACCACTGCAAGAAAGTAAAAAAAGAGTTGCAGATTAGAGTAAGATTAGGATGTGGGGTGTGCTTAAGAGATGAGAATTTCATGTTGGAAAGTTGAATTAAGTGGGTGTATACTGTATAGTAAGATGGACCTGGTTTAGATTAACACTATAACAGCCGTCAGTCGAGGTGAGAAACCCTAAAATATAGGGAAAAGAAGATATAAACTGAAATTTAGAAGATGCCCTTGTCTTTGTCCTTGCCCATCTAAATTGCATGTATTATTATTTTAATTGCAAGTGCATCTGATTGAAAGAGTGATGCATCGATGGTGTAGGTGAGACGGATATTTGGGGAGGACCCATTTGGTATGTGGTAGATCCAAAATTTTAATCATGGATTGATGAAAAATGATCTCATCAACAATTGTGCATATATTTCATGTGAAAAATGATCTCTTCTGATTTTGATGCATCTTTAATAAAGAATAATTTTGAAGTGGGCGGCAACATGTTGTTTTAATTTTACATATATAGGCAGGCTTGTTTAAAATATTATAACAGTTTAATTTTATTTAACCAAACAAATAATGTTACAATAGCTAATTTTTATATCAAAATTGACTTTCAAACGTCTCATTATTCTATAAAAATCAGTTAAGCCATTTATTTCATATTAACAATGGAGGAGGAAAGCAATAATAGGATATTTGCATTCACAGAAATATTTTCATGAAATGTGCGTGCGTTACTCTTCTTTCGGGTTATATTTGATTTGAAGAGTGAAAAATAATAGATTTTTTTTCACTATTATTATTGTCTGGTTGTATCGTAAAATAATAAATAGAAAGAATTTATTATTTTTAATTTAGACAAAAAAAATATTATTTACTTATAAATATATTAATAAATTAATTTTTTTTTATAAATATGTTAATATTTATTAATAAATTAAAATTTTAATTGTCTCTTACTTTTATTTTTATATTTAAATTGTATTTTATTGAAAATAAATATTTAATAATTATATTTTGTTAATATTATTAAATATAAATACACATTATATTAATTCATTATTTTTATTTTGGACAAAAATAATTATTTTTATTAAAATAGTTTATGCATTTCATAATTTTTTTAAAAAAAGTAAATTAAATTTAAATTTTTAAATATAAAATAATCAAATCCTATAAATTTAGTAGATAATTTAGTAATAAATATTTAAACGATTTGTTGATTAAAAAAATATTTTATATTTTCAATGCATCACTTACTTTTTCTTTCAAATTTATAAGTTTAATTGCATATCAATTTTCATGAATAAATTAATTTTGAGCTGAATCTAAACTTGATATTCATATATTTAAGTATTTTTAATTAGTTTATTAAAAATTTATTCAATTTTCAATAATATTTATAAAATTATGTTATAACTGTCAATAATATTAATTTTTAATTTATTTGGTAGTTTGTCGTTAAAAGAATTAATATATATATATATATATAACTGCATCAATAATTATTTTTTATATAAAAAAATAAAATGATCAAATAAATATGACTATTCGTATGAATTACAATAAGTATAAGATTATAAAATAATAAATTAATATATATATATATAAAACATATAAAAAATATATTTATAATTAGAATGAAGACAATAGTAATAATAATTATAGTTTAATAAGATGATATTGAATTTTTATAACAAAAATAAACATTAATAATGATAAATTAATTTGTAAATAAAATAAAATAAACTATAATAATAATATGTTAATTATTATAAATTAATTTTTTAAATTTTATATTACAATTTTTAAATAGTATTATACAAATTATTATATATAATTAAAATAATTTGATAATTAATTAATTAATTAAAAAATAATAATATTAATTTAGTAAAAACAAAAGAATTATGATAAAATAAATAAATGAGAGATAAAATCATAAATTTAATCATTTGGATGGAAATCATGATTACTCACCATGGGAGAGGAATCATCATTCCCTCACTCGGAGGAATAAGAATTCTTAAGAAATCTTTTTTCCTCCGTAATTCTTCTAACCAAACAAAGAATCGTCATTCCTTTTAGTTACTTTTTTAAGAGATTAACAATAGATTTTTTATAAAATTCATTTTTTTTACATTTTAAATAACAACATCAATAACAACCATTACAAATCTATTTATGACTGAGTGGTGAAAAATAAAAATTTCCATAGATTTATATCTAAATTTACAGGGGATATACCTTCGCACAAGAGAAAAAGAAATTGAATTAAAATATTTTAATTGCTATGCTAAAATAGATATTTTTAACTAGTATCCGTCGGCAAGTTTTTAAAATAAAAAATTGTGGTATCCATCAACTTAACATGTTTATCATATATGTTATAGAACATATTTTGTCATCAAAACGAATAAGAAGCAAGATTTTTATATGTCAATTTCAATATCATCAATCGAGTAGCGATTTTAGTAAAAGTGTTTGTTTTTGGTATCAATTGTTATCTTTGTTAAATCATGTTCTTTAAATATAAAGGTAAAATAGTCATTTATATGACATTTATTTCACACATGCATAGTAATGGAAAGTTGACATGCACTTGAGGCTTAGGTGATTGAAGTTAACTTATAGTATGTGAATTAAATGAATCAAGTAAGTTGAAATTGACACATACGGGATTTTTGCATGATGCCCTACGTTGAAGCAATCGACGATCTCGCTAGCTGGTTAGCGAATGGGGTCAAGGGGTAGTGCCTTTACAGGAGTCAGAGGGTGGAGCTCCCAAGAAAAATTTTTATTATAAGTTTTATTTTGAGAAAATGGTAATTGTGCAGTAAGTATCGATATGATGGACTAAGAGTATCGACACATGTCCAAATGTATCGATATATTAAGGAATGCAAGGTATCGATACCTTGCAAGTCAGAGACTTGGGAAGAAATTTTTAATCGACTAGATCGATACTTTTGGAGAAAAGTATTGATACATTGAAAATAGAGAATTTGAAAATAATTACAAAATGGACTAGACTGATACCTTATTCCAAGGTATCGATACATGGCAAAACAGAGAGTTCGAAAATAATTACAAGAGAGACTAGATCGGTACCTTATTCTAAGGTATTGATACATGGCGAAATAGAAAGTTTGAAAATATTTATAAGGCGAATCAGATCGATACCTTCATCAAAGGTATCGATATATGGGAAAAATTGGGATCGATACATGAAGACAAATGTATCGATACTTGGGATCGAAGACAATTCTAGAATCGAACTTTCATGAACAGATCGATACCCAATTCAAAGGATCAATACCCAAGCCAAAAAGTATCAATACCCAAGTTAAACGTATCGATACATGATGCAGATTTAGACAAAATTCGATGGGTAAATTGGTCATTTTACCCACTTTTATAAATACACGAGAGGAGGAAAATCATTTTAGTGTGTTTTCATTTGTTCATCTCCCTCTCTCTCTAAAAATACGTTCCTCTCTTTATCTCTCTTTGGTTTTCAAGATCACTTTAAATCTTTAGGGGTTTTCACCCAAATTTTGTGGCCAAGTGACTACCCACTCTTCTTACATCAATTTGGTACCATTTTTGGTCGAGAAACAACAAAGAGAAGCAGGAAATAAACTAGGGTTCTAAAAAAGAATTTGGGGCTTTGCATTCAAATGATAATGTGAGGTTGTTATGAACTTTTACGAGTTCTAAGTAAGTCTATTAACCCGAATGATACATGATTTTGGATATTTGAATATTTTAGAAATCTAGGGTTACTGTTCACTCGAGAATGTGCATTGAATTTGCGTATGAAATCTAGCTTTGTGTAATGAATTGGTATAATTGGAAGTATATAGACATTGTATACGTGTCGAATGATCATTTGGAATGGGCATAATTCATTTTAGACATAAATGCCGAATTTGAAAAGTATACTTTTCGTTTAAGATGAAAATGTGAAATTTGGATTAATTACAACCATGGAATTTTAGTGATAGAAATTAGATAAATGACCTTAGTTAGTTAAGTTTCGATAAATGTGCATGTGTCAACTAAATGAATTTAATTATGTTATTCACATGCATTTTATAAGATACATTTAAGTTAGATACTTGGGAAACGTGAGATTCATTATATATATATATATATATATATTTATGTAATATTAGGTTCCGAGAACTCAAGTGACGTGCCGAGTGGGCACGAGAAGGCATAGTGAGAGTATTTACCCCCCTAAGTAGTGAGTAAATTTATACATGCATAATTATGTAAATAAAATGCTTGTGATATATATAAATATGTACACATATGTGTTAAATTGTTTAAAATGAAAATAGTTACTATTGTTTTATATTGATATTGAGTTGTTTTATATTATAGTCTGTGGTTAAATGTTTTATTTAATATACATGCATACAATGGCTAGGGAGGCCGAATTTGGTTTATATGTTTTGTGAACAATGTTTGAGAATGTTACAGTCCAGGGAGGCCGGGTTGTGATTTAAATGAATACAAATCTTGATTTGAAAATGAAATGTTTATAAATGCATGTATATTGGTGATGTAAGGCCGTTAAGGCCGGTTATTGATATATAGCTAGTGGGTCAGGTTATTTACTGTATATACAGGACTGTAACCTATAGACGAACCTATAAGAAGTCGTGTAGGTTATTGGTGCCACAGTGGGGCTGTATAAGGAAGGATAAGCTATGGTAAGCTCATTGTGTGCCGTTGCGCGAATGCGCGATTATATAGAGACTCTATGGAAAGTCTTGGCGGCTTTATAGGGATCTCATGGATTTGATGGATATCGAAGATAGTCACTTCATCACCAAGTGGCTACTCGAGGCCAATATCAGTGAAATGGGCTAAATATTTTCAAATATACATGTTTTACAAGGAAATGAATAATTTTGTAAAATATGACAAATGATTTCTGATTTATAAAATGCATTGCATATAGTTTTATGCATAACAGACTCACTAATGGATTTCGACGTTACCTCGGCCAAGGTGACGGTCAAGAAAGTATGGCCAGCCCGGTTTGGTTATTTTAGGTGAATGCAGACCATCTTTACATTGTTTACATTTATTTTTTGAACATGAAATGAATATTTATGTATTTGAGCATATGTGAAGAATAAATCCCAATATCATGAATTGAAAATGTGTGTGCATGTATGTATATCTATGTATGTATGCGTTTACTCACTGAGTATCGTTTTATACTTATTCCTTACAATTATAACTTTTAGGTTAGGAGCGTTAGTCCTAGCCGAGTTTGTGGTCACAGTAGAGAGTTTACAACACTTTTAGTAAGTCTTTTCGTCTTGACTCACATGTTTTTGTCTCGAGTCCACTAAATATGTGTTTTCCTGGGATATTGGTTTATTTTGAATTTTGAGAAGAAATTGCAAACTAGTTGATCATGTTCAAACTTAATATTTTGTTCAACCTATATGCAATGTTTTAAATTGATAATTTTTTTAATTATGCATGTTGTGGATGAATTGATCACGGAGATCAATTCTTTGATGTTGATAATCATATGGATGAGAATTCGAATTATAAAATATTTTCAGATTTTTTGGTGATTGATTTGATAGCCTTACAAGTTCTTGTGGTATATCCTGGATAAAGATGGTGTATCATAAGGGTCTGTGGCGATTATTAAAAGTGGACCCCAAGGTCAAGGCGTGACAATGTTTGTTGACGAAACCATACCTAAATTTTTCACTACACAATTTTCTAACATTTAAGTCAGTTAAAACTTATATATATATATATATATATATATAGCTCTTCTTTTAAGCTTTGTTTCAGAGGGAAGCTCACCCATTTTAGTCACCCCTTAAAAGCATGAAATTCATATGACATTTTTCATCACATATATCATAAATCAACACAATTCAACTTATCATACATCAAGTCATCCACAAAAACATTTCATAAACTTCCAAACACATTACATGCATTTTACCCTTACTCATGACATATCGAATCCATACTTGTAATACATTCAAATTTCATAAATCAATCAAGCAATTAAACATTGAAACTTATATTTTAAAAAACTTTGAAAATCAAATCCATCTACTCATCCGTTACGCTCTAAGCTATCCGATTCAATGCGTTAGCGTCGGATGCTCGGGCTGTTGATCTACAATAAATGATTCCTTGTTAGGCTGTAATACCATATGTCTAATCGAATAAAACAAACGTATTATGTACAAACTTGCCACCTAAATAAACATTAATATGATTAAAATATTTATTGAATAAAATCTGAATTTAGTTTAGGGGTTTCTTTTTTATGAATAGGTGCTAACTAAATAAATATCAATATGATTAAAATATTTATTGAATAAAATCTGAATTTAGTCTAAGGGTTTCTTTTTATGAACAGGACACACCCTACGCTTGCGATAAACATGTGTCGCTCAAAACCAATAACTTCTATTATGAGCCTAGTGTCTACCACATTTTACGGATTTAAATTTTGAATCCGATTACTCAAGTTACGACAAGTTTTCGACATGTGACGCAAGAAAACAGGGTATGACACTACAACGGGGCAACTATATTCCGAATTTTCCTACGATCTCATCTCTTTAAGAAACAAGCTAATTTTTGGATATGTTATGCTCCTATATGTCTAGTTTCTATATAATTTTATGACTTATAAATTCGATGTTTGTAACTTGCTTAGTTTTTATTTTTTTGAGCCCGGCTCTATGTTTCCAATAACTGATAAATTTCTATCTACATACAATTTTGACCCCATGTTTTAACATAATCTCGCCACTAAAATTATGACTTAAAATACTCAATTTCTCCATTTTTCAGACTTCGAAACATACATATTTGAGCGTACGATCACAACTTACTTTTCGCATGGTTATGCTTCAGTTTTCGCAACATCATACGTGAATACAATTGACACTTTCACATCTAAAATTTACATACACATAATGCCTCTCATTCAAATACCACCTAGCCACAACAATTACATATAAACACACTTAAATTTTTATTTTTCCAGCACTTAAACACCACCTTAATTCCACCATATTATCACAAATAGGCTACCTCACACCATTTCTATTGACAATCCATATTTTCAACATCATCACAAATAGATTTACTCCAATTCCACTTTTTTTGACATCAATATATACACACACATACACATACTTATATATATATATATATATATAAACCATTTCATACATTCACACTTTGCAAAATCCACAAATTCATGCTTTATGCCATTTCAACACAAAATAAAAATAAAATAACAAATCAAATTTCAAAATTTCACACAAACACACACTTACCACAAGAACAACTTCTGTCTTCCACCTCTTGCCACTTTCTTTCACTTTCTTCTCCTTTCTTTCTTTCTCTTTCCCTTACTTTCCTCCCTAGCCTGTCACCCCTCTCTTCCTTCTTCTTTATTTTCCGGCCATACTCTTCTTTTCTTACTTGGCTTGCACGATTTCCTTCCTCCTCACTTAGCTCACGATTTAGCCTCTTCTCTTGTTTCTCTCATTTTACTTCTACATTTCTTTATCCTCTTATCTCAATTTTGCTAAATAAATGTAGTAACTTCTAGAAAATTGTAGGTTTAAAACATAAAAATTGGACTTTGTTTTGGATTTTAATAATTTGGGCATAACATTTATATAAATTGGATTTTAGGTTTGCATAACAATATTGGTCTTCATTTAGTAATGTTTTGGGCTTGACTTAGTAATATTATTAAGCCTTAATATAAATATTTTAATATGGACCCACATCTTTTACTATTTATACTTTTTCCCCTAAATTATGGAAAATTTTGCCTATTAACCCCTTGAGTTTTAAAATTTTTTCAATATAGTCCTTATGTTATTTATAATTATCATAAAAATAAAAGAGAAATAAAATCACATATTTAAATATATATATATATATATATATATGACATTTTATGCCTAAGTTTCGGTTTAACTATACATGTATAACTTAAATAAGTTCTCTCGAAAACTAACACGTCGAAATTCGTCACTAATGTAGAAAAATTTAAAAAACAATTTTGTCCTCAAAATTTATAGGATAGAAAACTACCTTTTGCTGCAAAACAAGTGAGGTACTGTTATAT
>JAXCLQ010000005.1:4677963-4697838 GCA_035584115.1 Cedrela odorata | reverse complement strand
AAAAAACAATTTTGTCCTCAAAATTTATAGGATAGAAAACTACCTTTTGCTGCAAAACAAGTGAGGTACTGTTATATCATATAAACTTTTGTTTCCTCAAATAAATTCCTTTGTATTACTATTTCTCCACAACTCTTAACTATTGGTATAACTTTACTTCTCAACACCTTCTCCTTTTGATCCAATATCTCCACTAACTGCACTTTAAAAGATAAATCCTCACTCATACACTTATTTTCAAAAAAAAATCTGAAATGGTTACATTCCAAAATCCTCACCTCTATCTGTACAAATGTACTGTTATCAAATAGAAAATATACATCAGGTATTATCCCATAATTTACATATCTAAACATCAGAGCCTTTTCAACTAAATTATGTGCTTTTAATTCGTATTTGATTACATATGCATACACATTCTTACCCACAGATGTATCTCCAAACTGTGTCTACAACAAATATAACTTTTCTTTTAATTCTAACACATTTTCTTCCTAGCTCTTCAAAAACATTTAATACTAAATCATATCTTGTTTCATATTCCTAGCCTATCACAATTAAATTTGTCAAATCGATTTCCTAATAACAATAATTACCCGACCATAATAATATAATCAAATAAAATCTCGTATCACATTTCTCAATCTTTACCTTAATTCCAAATTCTCATTCAAAACTTTCTCTCTTTAAACAACTTTCTAGAACCTAGAGTTGTAGACTTCAAATAAAAATTCTCAATTTTTAATTTATTTGTGTCCTAACTTATATATATATATATTAGTTATCCTTCAGAATCTTTTCAAAATCAACTTTTTATTCAGCACTCATATTTCAAATTTCAAACTTCATTTCTATTCCAAACAATATACCTAGTTAGCCTAAATCACCATACTTCAAATACCATATTTGAAATAAATTTCAACTTCATGCATATCGGTTTCTTCTAATCACTTCTATAGATCAGCAATTACATATCAACTTCTTTTTAATTAACTTTCCAGGTAATCTTAGCACTTGAGTTCCAGATACTCTACTTACTCAACTCTACTCTATTTTCCACAATATCAGCCACACACACACACACACACACACACACATATATATATATATATTGAATGCCAAATTAGCTTTTCTCCTAAGAAGGTGATATCTACAAATTCATACTCTAGGGGAGACAAGTTTCTATTTGAAGTTTATGTTGAGCAACCTCTCAGTTTTGAAAACTAAAAATTTTCAAATGATATCTTTAAACTCACTAAGGCACTTTATAGTTTAAAACAAGTATCTAGAGCTTGATATAAAAGTTTAGTGAATTTTTACTAACGTATAATTTCTTGAGGGGGAGTGTTAACATTACACTTTTTATTAAAACAAAAAATGATGATATTCTACTAGTGCAAATCTATGTTGATGATGTCATTTTTGAAAGTACAAATGAATCCTTATGCATTGAGTTTTCAAATCTAATAAAAGGTGAATTTGAAATTTGTATGATGGGAGAATTAAACTTCTTTTTAGGACTCCAAATTAAACAAACAAATGATAGAATCTATGTCTCCCAATCAAAGTACATCAAAGAACTTTTAAGAAAATTTGATATGATAGAAAGCAAGTCCATTCTAACTTCTATAAGTACTTCCACTTCACTAGACAAAGATGAAAAATGGAAGAGTATAAACCAAAGATTATATAGAGGCATGATAGGATCATTATTTTATTTGACTGGCTCTAGACCCGACATTCTCTATGAAGTGTGTGTTTGTGCGAGATTTCAATCCAATCCTAAGGAGTTACATCTTGTAGCAATAAAAAGAATCTTTTGATATTTAAGAACGACACCAAATCTAAGATTATTTTATCCAAAGGATGATGAGTTTAGTTTAAAAGGCTACTCAGATGCCAACTATGGAGGATGCAAAGTAGATAGAAAAAGTACAAGTGGTACTTGCTATTTTCTTAGAAACGCCTTAGTGTTATGGTTTAACAAGAAGCAAAATACCGTTACACTTTCCACTACCAAAGCCGAATATATATCTATAGGTAGTTGTTGTGCACAATTTTTATGGATTAAATACCAATTGCAAGATTGTGAATTAAATCTTAGTAAAATTCCTATTCTATGTGATGACACAAGTGCTATAAATCTAACCAAAAATTTAGTTCATCACTCTAGAACTAAGCACATAGAAATTTGTCATCATTTCATTAGAGACCATGTTAATAAAAGAGACATTTACTTAGAATATTTAAACACAAATCTCCAATTAGCTAATATTTTCACAAAACCACTTGATAAAGATCATTTTTATGCAATTAAAACAGAACTAGGAATGATGGAAATTGTTTGATCATTGTTGAATATTTCGTGTTTGTGTGTGTAACTGAAAAATTTAACTACTGGAATCTATCGGATCGATACATTTATCACAGAGTATTGAAACCATGATGACAGATCGATATGCCATTAAAAATACATCGATACTTTTATGAGTTAACATTTATGTATCAACACACTTTCTCGACATATCGATATTAGAATTAATTTCCAGTATGTATCAATATGCCTACTCTCAGATCGATACGTTGCATACAAACAATGCATAAGCACTTGAATTTTTGAAATTTGTAAAAGACAAGTCGTCAACTGCCAAAATTAAATGCTCATTAAAAACTATACCAAAATTTGAATATGCCTTTATGTATCGATACTTGTGCTTAAATGTCAAAGCGTATCGACCTCTTTTTAAGAAGATATTGATCTATCTTTGAAGATCTAGAAACAAATCGATACGTTAATCAAATGTATCGATACTTTTATATGAATTCACGTTTAAAATCAAACTCAGAATCCAAAAGTATCGATATCTCTTCAGCTTCAAAATCTCTTTTCCTCAAACCCTATAAAACTCTCTTAGTTCTCAGATTTTCAAATCTATTTTAAAAATACCTAGAACTAAGAATGCTAAAGTGGGTCAATGAAAAAGACAAAGAACAACTGAAGCCTCTTCCTCACATACTGATTTTCGGAACCGTGAAGTAGAGGATTAGTACCTCTCCCTTTTTCTGAACTGAAAAGTTACCCTTGGTCGTATATTGGATTTCAATCTTCTCATTTCCATTCAATTTCCCTATCTCAAAACCTTTGAAGAATTTGGATGGATTGAGTACCTAAGTTTTAGAGGAAAATGCTTTGACAGCCTGGTCAAAATTTTCTATTCAAATATGAATGTCAAGGATCCTCATTCAGGCCGACCTCATATGACAGAATTTACGAGCAACATTCGTGGGCATACCTTTCAAGTCAATGCTAGTGTTATGTCCTGCATCACACACATACTAGAAGGGGGTATTTCGTATCTGGCAGACTTATTTCAGCCTCTTGAAGTGTGCAAGGTAATCTTCAAAAATCTAAACTTAACGAAAGTGGACAACAAACCAATCCATCTAGGCATCCATGAGAGAATTCTTCATTTTATTGTCTCTTACAACCTCAACGCCCGTTCTGTACGATATTCGGAGATGATATACGAGGACATGTGGTAGATGCAGTGCATTATGGAAGGGAAAAGACCTAATTTAATATCATGGATTCTCAATGCGATGGTGAAAACCACAATGTCCAAAGCCAGCCATCTGCACTATGGCTATGTGGTCTCTCTAATTATTTGAAAAAGTCCATCTTGGATACACGCTGAGACTGATATTATTAAGCCACCTACCGCTGTTATACTATCAAAAATAACCTTACGCCACATGCACTATGAACTGACCTCTGATGGGCGATGGATAATTCAAGCTCAATACAAGCATCTACACAATCATGAGTAGAAGAATACGTAAAACCAACCATAAGAGACAGCTGTACAAGAAAATGAGCCACCTATACCTTCCTCTCCTACTCCCTTATCTCAGATAAAGTTATCAACTCAATCTGCAGCTACATCTGCACTTTTGTTTATCTTAGAGAATAGGCAAAGTCAGATGATCCGTATGGATGAAAAATTTGAGATGACTATGTCAAACTTCGATGAGCGACTCACCAATTTAGAGAGCATGGTCACTATACAAATGCATAAAATTGAGGAACACTTAGCTTGGGGCAGCGGACCGATAGTTCAGCTTGGAAGACTTGGAGTAGAATTCTGTAGCGAAACCCATAGATTTATGCATAGCTTGGCTTAGGCATCCACACCAGCACTTGTACCAGCTCTTGCCTATCGTGGAACTACGGCCTCCGCAACTCATTCGCGACCTCCTACTTTTGCTGCCCAGCTTACCTACACTTATGTAGACCTGGATGTCAATAGTGACAGTCCTGACCCTTTTGGCACCCTTTGAACAATGTCTATCCTATGTATGCATTTTCCTCTGTGAAATGAAAATTCTTTTGATCAACAAGTATTTTGTCCTTATACTTCTTTGATATGATTGTATTACTTATATAATTGTATTACTTATACAATAGATTCGCATAATTGTTTATTTTCCTTATTTGATTGCTGACAAAAAGGGAGGAGAATATATAAATATATTAAGCTTGCATCAAATCTTAATGGATAAAGGGGGAGAAAACTCAAAATTAAAAGACAAGTTAAAGCATCACATTAAGGCGGAGAAAAATCAATTTACATTAAGAGTTAGACACCCATTTTACCTTTATTTTGTCATCATCAACAAATGGGAGATTGATGATATTATAAGAGAAATTGATTATATCAAACATAAATATATGATATGTTTTTTTTATAATGACTAAATTAAATATGTCCTAAATTTTAGAATCTTGAAGTGAATATACTTGAGTTTATTCATTAACAAATCTCTATTCAAGTGTATTAAAAAACAAACAGATCGATACTTAGAGACAAATAGATCGATATGGAAGGAAACAGATTAATATAAGTTCAACAACAGATTAATACATCAAAGAAGATCGATACAAAGAAATAAGAATATCCATATTTACTGAGACAATGGCTTTAGATAAAATCACCAATGCAACCAGATCGATACTTGGCCTTCACAAAAAGTTAAAAAATAATTACAGAGGCAACCAAATCGATACATGGAGATTAACAAATCGATACTTGGTCTTCACAGAGAGTTGCAAATAATTACAGAGGCAACTGGATCGATACATAAACTTCAACAGATCGATACATGAACTTCAACAGATCGATACATGATCTTCACAGAGAGTTGTAAAATAATTATAGAGGTAACCAGATCGATATATAGATTTCAACAGATCGATACATGATATTTATGGAGAGTTGAAAAATAATTACGGAGCAAACTATATTAATATACCAAAACCCAGAAATACTTTCAGTACAAACAGATCGATACTCGGGATACAAATCATACTGTTTACTTAAAGAGATCGATACATGAAGAAACGGATCGATACTCTCTCTAAATTTAAAGCTTAACCATAACTTCTACAACATTAATAGTAAACATTAAATGCACCAAATCAAGCTGTTAGACATGGGTAGCTTCACAAAATGGATAGATATAAATAGAAGATATACAGTGAAGTTTCAGCACATTTTTATTGGCAATCAATATCAACAAGAAATCATTGAACATCACTGAGATAGGAAAACACTGAACTTTCTCTATCTACTATAACTCTTTCAAATCTTGTGTAAGAAAAAATTTTTTTGTGAAAAGCTTATTGAAATATTCACTCTAGTGTGAAAGCAAAAATCAAAAATACATTTGAAATTTGGTTTTGAGTAATTCTTCACCCGTACCAAAGAAGATCTTTGTGGTTACTCTTTATCCGTATAAAATAATGTAAAGTTTTCCTTCACCTTAGAAGGAGTGTACTGGGTTACTCTTGTCTTTTCAAAACAAGAAATTAGTAGAACCTCGGTGAAAATTTTTTGCATCCGAAATAGTGGATGTAGGCTAAAATTCGTCAAACCACTATTAAACTATGTTTGTATTTCTTTCTCTAACTACTGTTTCATTATTGCACTGCATTACATACTATTTTATTTGCTAAATTTTAAAAATCTAATTCACCCTTCTCTTGGGTATTGCCAGCTAGGCCAACATTACGAACACATATTAGGTAAATCCAAGTGAGGTTACTAGATAGAGGTCAAAACAATCTTTAAGTACTTGAGAAGGATTAATGATTTGTTCTTGATTTATAAAAGATATTCTAAGTTCAAAGTGTTAGGCTATTGTAATGCTAGCTTTCAATTTGACAAATATGATAGCAAATTACAATCTAAATATTTGTTTACTATGTTAGGAGTTGTTGTAAGCTGAAAGAATTCTAAGTAAACTATTACAACAAAGTCAATGACCAAAGCCGAGTATATAGCCACTTTAGAAGCAGTTAAGGAAATAGTTTTGATAAGAAAGTTCATCACAAATTTTTGTGTAGTTCATGACAATCACAATCAGATTGTGATATATTGTGGGCTCATAATCCATAGGCTCTAGACACAAAGGTCTCTATAAAGATCCAAACATGTACTTAGACAATATCACTTGATTATAGAGATAATATAGAGGTGAAGTGAAGATATAAAAGATACCCACTGAAGAGAACTTAACAAATTCTCTTACTAAGCCACTGTCCCAACATAAGCATGATAGGTATACTAAATTATTTGGTATAAACTATCATAGAGATTGGCTCTAGTGCAAGTGAGAGATTGTTGGTTATATGCTCTAGATTCAATAAGGATGAATATGTAATTGTATATTATTGTATTGATTAATAAAATTAGTAATTTATTTATAAGTTTTGTCTTTGTTAGCTACTTATATATAAAGTCTTTAGAATGATAATTAAAGGAATTTACTTAAGTTTAATTTATGAGATCCCGTCATTCTTAAATGTTTCTGATCGTAGGATTATCAACACTTGGACATTGGTAAATCTAGATTAGATTGGCATATATTATGTCTGCTTCCTTGGAGAAGGATGGTAGCTGATCTCATAAGCTACTAGTGAAGGTGTTCATTTAGTCTAACATATGGATGCTTGTTAGAGAACAAGTTCATCGAACTGACCCGCTTGAGAAACTCATATAGAATGTTATCCACATGTTTATGGCATTTCTCTTAGTTACAATGGTATGACTGATCCTTGAACTTGAGATCTTTATAGTACCTTGTTTGTGGATCATATATGCTTTGACATTACACTTCCGTCATCTATAGCGAGATTAAGTATAGGATAATAATTAAGTAATATGAAAAGTACGCAAATGTTGTAAGAGATCAATAAAGGATTTGCTACTCTAGATAACATAGAATCGATATACCAAGAGGCGACATTTTGATATAAGTGATAATATAAGTCCATGACCATAATGAGTTCTGAAAGGAGTTTCAGAAACTCTAAAATTATATTTATCAGCTTTAGTTAAAAGTTTCAATAACCATAATTTAATATAGTAGACATTTTCTATACTCTAAAATCTTTGGTGGGATATGTATGAGGCGAAAGAATTGTATCATACGATAATCATACATGGACTAATTTATCATTTTTTTTTCAATTGGGGATCATGATGCATTGTTAGATGTCGCTCATGATCTATGAAATTTAGTTTCTTAATTAATGAAATTTATCTAGATATAATAAGTCTATAACTAAATCCATTGTCAATATAAGAAAGAACTTAACGAGTCACACACTAAAAAGTATCGAGGAATTAAAGTTAAATTATGTAGATAAATGATTATGGACTTATTTGTTAAGTTCATAATTTTTAAAAGTTCATTTAATAATTTTGAAAACTATTAGGGTTAAATTATAATTATACAAAGTGTTTGTATTTAATTATAATTATTTAATTATAGGTTTCTTAATTTAATTAAGATAATATTATTTAATTAATTAGATTAATTAAATAGTATTTAATTTAAAAATAGATTACTAATAAAATTATGAATATATTTAGTGACTTTTTATTTAAAATAAGATTTGAAAAGTAAAAATATAAAACCTATATAAACCCAAGTTTTGGCCTAAAAACGTACATGAATTTAAATGAAAATTTTCTTTAAGAGTTGAGAGAAAACTATCTTAGCCAAAAACTCTTTATTTGTCTCTTTTCAAGAACTAGTATATATGAAAAGATAATTTACATAATTAAAATTTAAGAAAATCTTAAAACCTTAATTCTTAATTTTTTACCTTATGTGGATTATCATTAGAGGTCACACACTTAAGTGACTGATTTAAAAAAAATAGTGTTTGCACAATTTTCATATTTGAACTATAAATTTTGGTTCCGATATTGGATAAATGCGATTTAAAAAGATCTGGAATGAAAACTTGAAGACCTACAATTTTGTGTTTCACAAAGAAAGATAAATTCAAATATCTTGAAAGTAAAAAAAAACATTCAAAACATAAATTTACAGAAAATTTGGTTAAATACTAATCTAATTCCGTTGATAGTAAACATTTAAAGTAAAATCTTAATACAATTATTTATCTTTTGTTGATATTATAAAATATAATAAATAATATAATCTTAGTATAAAAATTAATAATATTTAATTACTATAATTAATTAAAATAAATTTTAAAATTTCACTACATATAACACGGGACTGACTCCGGCACACATAAATCAAAAATAAAAAAAAACTTTCGGCAACTACAGTCAAAACAAAATTTGCTGGATATCATTAAAACTACATTTAAGATAATATAAGAACACAAATTATTGAATCCTACATTTCAATACTTTTTATCCAACAAAATAGAAAACAGAGTTTTGGCACCATTTGATAGTGGGTAGTAATAATACCTACCTGTACGGATTGCTGCTATAGAAGAAACTTAGATGGCACATCGGTTGACGAGTGGTGATCATTTTTATCTTCTTCTTCTTCTTCATGACCTTCTTGTTGTTGTCGTTGAGTATAATACGAGAAGGCATCTTTACGACTACTTGTCAGTTGCTGTCTCTGTTTCTTATCTTGCTTTCCCTTATTTTTCTTCTTTTCCGCCAACACCCGCCGCCGCCACCCGAAGCCAATATACGACCACAACTTATGTCTTTATGTTATGTGATTCGCGGATTAAGTAGTTATTATTGTGCTAGATGTTCCAATTCCAAATATAAAAAAGACGGGAAATATATATATATATATATTATCCCTTTGATCAAATTATTATTTTAAGATTTCCCATTTTATGTTGGTTTTATATTTTTGTTTCATTATTTTATTAACTATTTGCTAATTACTCTAATGACAATTAACTTTTGTTTAGTATATTAATTAATATTGGGATAATTATTTTTTTTCTAAATTAAATTATATTTTGGATTAGTAAAAACTTTACAAATTAAACTGTTTAAATAACAACAAAAGAAATGAAATTGGAATATTCCATATATATATATATATGTATATATAAGAAATAAAATAACTAGCTCATCTCAAAGTATAATGGTTTGGTAAATTTATATAATGTATATTTATATATATATATATATATATAAATTTGTTGTAGAACAAAAGTTTAATAAATATATGCCCAAATTTAATTTACCAATAGAGAAAGTAGTCAAATAAATATAGGCCGAGTCACAAAGTCCATCAAATGGAAGGAATTGGTAAGCTAAAAGCTTTAGCCTTAAGCCTTTGGGTTTGGCTTGGCTTGGCTTGGCTTGGCCCTTCCCTTCCTAAACAAAAACAATCACCAAATCCACACACGCTTTACTTTTGACATTTAATCGAACGGCAAACAAACATAACACCATACCACAACCAGACATCCCCCCACACACCACCCCCTCCATTCGAAGAAACTCAAATTTCATTCTTCATCAAATCAAAATCAGAATCCAATCTCTCTCCTATGCGAAAAACCCTAATTATAATAGTTTAGCTAAAGATGTACAGCAACTTCAAGGAACAAGCGATCGATTACGTCAAACAGGCCGTCCAAGAAGACAATGCTGGAAATTACGCTAAAGCCTTCCCTCTTTACATGAACGCTTTGGAGTATTTCAAAACCCACTTGAAGTACGAGAAGAATCCCAAGATTAAGGAGGCTATTACTCAGAAATTTACCGAATATCTCCGTCGGGCTGAGGAGATCCGGGCTGTTTTGGACGATGGTGGGCCCGGCCCGGCCAATAACGGCGACGCAGCCGTGGCGACCCGCCCTAAGACCAAGCCCAAGGACGGCGGGGAAGGCGGTGACGGTGAGGATCCGGAGCAGGCGAAGCTACGGGCTGGATTGAATTCGGCGATTATTAGGGAGAAACCGAATATTAAGTGGAATGATGTGGCGGGCCTTGAGAGCGCCAAGCAGGCGTTGCAGGAGGCTGTGATATTGCCTGTTAAGTTCCCCCAGTTTTTTACGGGTGGGTTAGTTTGATTTTGATTGTGTTTAAAATTTAATAATGAATGAATTAATTAAAATTGAGATTATGTTGGTGCTGTAGCTATCTCTTGTTTGTTGTGTTTATGATTTTTTTTTTTTTTAGGTTGTGCTAATGCTATAGAATTGATTGTTTGTGTTATTAAAAATAAGATATTGATGGGTAGTGTTGAAAATTGGTTGGGAGGTGACTTTATGTGCTAGATTTGATTTTTTTTTCTTTGTTATTTCTTGTTAGCTTCATGTTGGTAGGATTTGTTGTGTTTCTGGTTCCTTATGAATTAGATGTTTTTGAAAAGGAAAAAAGAAGGGCGCAAGATATATGCAAAATAGACGCTTTGTGTTTGTTTATGTAATTGAAAAATTACTTTTGAGTGGCACTAGTCTGTTTGCTTCTTTATGGTACATCATTGATCTTAAAGTGATGGTAATCAACTAAGTACATTTCTCTGTTTGTTAATGGACTTTTAGAAGTGAAGTTTTGTTTTGGGTGCTTTGGCTATTCTTTACAGTTCACTGTATATAGAGATTGTAGTACTGGACATTTTTAATTGCTATTCTATGGCTTCAGATTGAGTTGTGTGCATCTCCCGTGCTGTAGATATGAATGTGGAGGTATTTGTATATCTGCCACTCTGACTTGATTCAGTTTTATGGTTGTTTGTTGTATATTATAGCATATGATTGGGAGAGGAAAGTAATGACTTTTATTTAAATTTTTATATATTCTTTTTATAACAGCTCTATTCATCATGGCATAGTGTTATAGATGTAGGATCTTAATTTTATTCATTTTGTTAAAAAAATTCAACATTTTTCGTACTTGATCTCATTCAGGCAAGAGACAACCATGGAGAGCTTTTCTATTGTATGGGCCACCTGGAACTGGGAAGTCTTACCTGGCCAAGGCTGTTGCAACTGAAGCTGATTCTACTTTTTTCAGGTTAACTTATTCATCAGCTCATGTAGCTCAAGATATGTTGCTTTTTTGTTATATATGTATGTATGTATATAAAATAAGGGTAGACAATATGACAAGTTAGGCGTCAATTTATGATGTTTGTGTGAATGTCTGAGTTAGTTTTCACCTTAAGTAAGAGTTTCCTGAATCTTTTTTCTCATTCCATATTATGTATTATTTAGCTGATTACTTGGCCTAAATATGAGATCATGACAGATTTTTTTATTTATTTAAAATAATGGCCTTTCATTCCATGATGGCAAGCCCGCAATGTCTTGTGAAGATTTGCTCATTGGATATATATACATACACAGTTGTTGTATGTGTGTGAGTATGTGAAAAGCATTTTATTGTTTATGGGTGTAGGCCAGTAATTGGCGTGTGCTTTCTGCTGATTGTCAGTCTTCTTTTTCTTTCTGGATAGTGTTTCTTCTTCAGACCTTGTTTCAAAGTGGATGGGAGAAAGTGAAAAGCTTGTCTCAAGCCTTTTTCAGATGGCTCGTGAAAGTGCTCCATCAATTATTTTTGTTGACGAAATAGATTCCCTATGTGGTCAGCGTGGAGAAGGCAATGAGAGTGAAGCTTCTAGGCGCATCAAGACTGAACTTCTTGTGCAGATGCAGGTATTTGCTTCTGCAATGGAAGTGGTCTAAAAGAACTTGAACATCCTTCTGCATCTAGTAGATAATACTAAAGATTTCAAAGGTCTAAAGAAGAAGAATATTAAGACTTTTTTTTCTTTTCCTCCCCCAGCGTCCCACAAAAATAAATAAATAAATAAAAATCTGATAGTGTCATAAATTGGTCTTGCTTTTTCTTGTTTATTTTACCTTCTTATAACTTTAAGTGCTTTCTAGTTATATCTCCTATTTTGTAGTCATATTAGTCCTAGATAGTCCAGTCACTTTTTTAAGACCTGAATTGTTGGCTGAAGGTACATGAGAATTGCAGCCCAACCCCACCTTTATTTTTTTGTGTCGTCCATCATACCATGGGCAAGGGGCTGAGCAGAGCTTTATCTTAAAAAGTGACTAATTATTAGATCGTCTGAGAGTCTGAACCATAAAAGTTTTTGTTATGAATACTTTTATTCCATGTGCATGTCATTAGATTTTGATATGTTTTGCTATACACTGATTGTTTATGTAACTGATAAGTCGATTACTCCAAGCAATATATGCATATAAAAGAAAAGTGAAACGCAAAGCATGATCCATATATTGGCTACAGCACAAACGATATCCTCATCAAGTTCAATATATATATAATTTTGTCTGCATATATTGCATGGAGTAATCACATATTTAAGGGTAAATGAGCGAAATCACATTATCACCAGTGCAGCAGTTTACATTGTCCAAAAAGATTATAAACTATTATGAATTATAGCTAACTTGGAATTATAATTTTTTCTATCCAAAAAAAGGGAAATTTTAAGTTTCAAATTCTTCTGCATATGATACTCTTATCTAAAATTTGAGAATGTCAAAATTCTGAGAAATAGATTGATTAGCTCTTTCAATATTTGCTCACATTTTGAATGTGGATTTCATCCTTTGTACTTCTTCTAGGGTGTAGGGCACAACGATCAGAAAGTTCTCATTCTAGCAGCAACAAATACTCCCTACGCTTTAGATCAGGTAAAGGGGAATATTAGGCAATTAACTTCTTTGATTTGAGGTTGTATGATTGGACTTTCATGTACTGTGGCTGACCAGTCATGATTACAGGCCATCCGGCGACGTTTTGACAAGCGAATATACATTCCTCTACCAGATTTGAAGGCACGGCAGCACATATTCAAAGTACGTGAACTGCCCTTAATTTTCCTTTTTCTTTTAGTGGGGATAAATTTTTTTGGTTGTACAGTCATCTTATCAACGTTGCAGACAATTCATTATGATAGTTGGGCTTCATATTTGAACAGGTGCATTTAGGAGATACTCCTCATAACTTGACTGAGAGTGACTTTGAAAGTTTAGCTCGTAAGACAGAGGGATTTTCTGGTTCTGATATTTCTGTTTGTGTAAGTGTATTTGAGATTCAATATTTGAGTCTTTTTTAGTACTATGCCTTGCTGTCAAATCGTTTGGTTGAAAATAGTCCCCGGCATTGCCTTTTTCTTTTTAGTGTGGTCTCAATTGCTTTTCTGGTCATGATTATTGCAGGTAAGGGATGTCCTCTTTGAACCTGTTCGGAAAACTCAAGATGCCATGTTTTTCTTCAAGACTTCTAATGGTATGTGGATGCCATGTGGACCGAAGCAACTGGGCGCTGTTCAAATTTCTATGCAGGAGCTTGCAACACAAGGACTTGCAGCCCAGGTATGGGGCTTAGGAATGTTGTGAACTTTCTTCTTTGTTCTAATTTAAAATTGTTGCTGGCTTGCAAATTTTATGCGGTACATCTATTCTGGACATTTGGACTCCTTTGGATCATATAATTTATTGAGCACCTAATATGAGGCCTCATAACTAGACTGAAAGGTCAGGGTCATATATTGTATTTTTTAAATATTGAGCTTGTTTAGATGAGTTAACTTGTCGTTGCCTGTTAATCCCCTAGCAGATTCTTCCACCCCCAATCTCAAAAACAGATTTTGATAAGGTGCTTGCGAGACAGAAGCCAACAGTGAGCAAAGCTGACCTTGAAGTTCATGAGAGATTCACAAAGGAGTTTGGAGAGGAAGGTTAATGGTTCAAAAGCATCATATAAAGTTGAATCTGACTAGTGAGTGCAAGCACTATGAACTGTATGTTATTTGTCACTTATGGATCCATTTCCAATCATTACTTATTTGAGTTCCGGAAGGGTGACTTGACTTCCCTTTTTCTGTGTTCAGTTGGAAATCTGGGTTTGATACTTGTTAATTATCTGTTTCAATTTGTGTAAAGAACAGTTTCCAAACTACTGCCTCGCCTATGTGGAACATGATATGCATATATTTTCCGGTTACCACCTACATTAGTCAGTCTCAGTCCCGTGATTTTACCAATCAATTATTTTGCTTAATAGTGTTTTGATTTTCAGATTTCTTTCAGACTCTTGCAGATTTGGATGGTTGGATGGGTGATGTGATAGTCAAGACGGTCATAAATTTTAAGACTTTCCTTGCTGTTCTTTTGCTTGTCTAACCCCTTTTCTTTCATCTTTCTAAGTGGATTTTATTAGCGTGCAAACCTGGTTGACATCTGTCTGTACTGTATGCCAGCACGGTAAATATTATAAATCCTTAATAAAGGGGTTATACACTCAACTCAGTATCTTACTTTTATTAAGGATTTACAATTAAACAAACTTGAAATTAAAAAAAAAAAAAAAGAAAAAACATAAAAGGAGAAAGGGTAAAAGAGGGGTTTTCTCTTTTTTTAGATGTTGGAAGAATATTTTATAGAATAATATTAAGGATATAATTTTTTTTTTTATATAAATTAATGTGTTAAAGATATATTATTGTCACATATTATATATATATATATATAACTATTGTGAAAATATAGGACTTGTAATAATGATACAAGGATTTATATTAATAATACAAGGATTTATATGATGAGTTTATATAAGAGTTCGTTTTGGTAGTACTATTGTATTTTATAGTTCAATTTAATAAATATGTAATTAATTATAAAATATTTTATCAATTATAAGAAATAGTGAAATACCTAATGGATAACAAAATATATATTTATTAAGAAATTATTTATGAATGAAAATTAATCAAAATTAAATATACATTATTATTTAGTAATACATTGAAACTTTTATAATTATAAATAAAAAAAACTTTTATAATTATAAATAAAAATATTTAAAGTATGTAATAATTAAATTTAAATTATTATTCAAATATGTAATTAGTTTCTGTATAGGTTAATTTACTTAATAATTAAATAAATATTGATTTTTATTTAAATATTTAATAATAATCATACAATCCATATATGTAAAGCAATTGTGCAGAATATGAAATATATAAGACAGTATTATATAATATATTATTCTATTCTATTCTATTCTAATCCCAAATCCAAAAGGACGGAGGAGGTTTAATGCCTAATTTTCGATTGGTATTTGGTTTTTCTATCCGCAGGTGCAGCTATTGCCTAATATGATACTTCAAAACAATTGAAAACATACAATAAAATTAATTATCTGATGCATTAAAAATAAAAAATAAAAATGATTTATAAAAATATTTTCAAGAAAATCCTCTGAAATTTTATAACTTATCAACAATATTTAAAAGAAAAGAAAAATTAACTCCAATAAAAAGGCAATGGGTGATATTAATTCCAAGTAAATTATGAGAATATCTAATTTGATTCTTTTGATTTTGAACTGTTATTATATCATATTTCCACTTCTTCATAAGCAAATGGCATTCTTGAATCTTCGAACTGCTCAACTCGAGACAGGGATGGCCATGAAACCCACACATAGCTGGATCTAAGGTAGAAAATGTCAGCCTATTTGGAATGGCCAGAGGAATTGCGAGGGGTGCACCGGTGCACCAAATGCAACACTAGCAATCTACTAGGATTGTTGGTTCACTTGGGTTATGATGCTGATATTCTTTCTTTCACCTTCCTTTGTCCCTGTTCCTCCCCAACCTATTTACTTCGAGGATGTGGAATCAATTGGAACATTCCATGCATTCCAGAAAGGAGTTCTTTGTTTAACCAATGCTGCTCCTTGGATCCTCACTGTCGCTGCAAGCTCTGTGTACAGGGAATTCAAGTCAAATATTTATCTTGACAATCCAAAAATTCTTAAGGTAATTTTATTTTATTTCTTCCAATTTGTCCTACATATTCCAACGTGTTACTCATGTTTATGCTCTTATGACATAAAACTCGTCACCCAACTATTAGCATCAAATATTAATCCTTGGCAGCATCAAATATACTAGTCATGCAATGTCATACTCCTATATAACAATACCTCAACTGGAAACTAAATCAAATGTATTTAGATCAGACTTTGTACTCATATCTACAACTCCTTGCAGATAGAGTATTGACGTCATACATCACGGGATCCCATTCTGCATTTTATATATAATATCTATATATATACACAACTGTATATGTAAAATGATATAAATGTCATTTTATTAATTATAAACTAATTTAAAATAAATTACAAAGTTATATATAAATAAGGATAATATCCCTAAATTATATGAAACAATTGGTTCAAGGGCATATCTCTAACAGTGTTCATATCATACAATACACAATGAATTAAATATACAAGTGAATGACGATGCTAATAAATATAATATTTGATGTTAAACTAGACACCATATGACTAAATGAATGATTCAACACTGTATATGACATAGACCCAACAACCTTGGTTACTGCGATGTGGACCCTTTCCTCGAGTCGTGTTTTCATGATGCTGGAATGGTTTGTTATACATAGGTTCCTGCAAAACTGAAGATTAAGGGGGAATGGGGGACATGGTTGAGTCTAAAAAGACTCAGTGAGTGGATGTTAAACATAACATTAACACTTAAGTTGCAGATAAATTAAAATTTTTCTATATGTTTATAAGTATATGATAATTACTCAACTCAATTATAAACTAAATTCGTTGTACTTATAAGGTATATTGCCACACATATCACTAGAAAAATCTGGTGTTTTAGGGCGTTACTTATCGCCATCTCCCCAAACACATATTTGAACTCTCTGGTGCCTTGGAGCGTTACATATCATCGTCCCTCCAAGTTACTAGCACTGCTCTCAAGAATTTGACATTTGAGGTGGGGGAATTCAAGAGCTTTACTTATCGTCGTCCCCCTGGTTCTGAGTATATAATTTACCTATGTATACATGGTCTTTAAAAATGAATCAACTTAATAATACTCAAAACCATATTAGAATACAATTCTATATTCATGAAGTAAATAAATCATATTTGCAAAATCAACAATCAAATTCAATACCTCTTTCTCACCTGTCATCATCCAACTCACAGTTTGTAAATTTAAAGTATTTCAACATATTATTGACATCTCTAAAAATGGTTTCAACAACCATAACAACCATGGCATTTAATAGACCATGACCAAGTCAAGTTAAAGAATTTAATTTAGATTTATCATCACATGTATTTTAACATTCAATTCAAGTAATGATTTTATGTTCACATTTTAATTTAATGAACTACATCATCTATACATGATCAATGAACAATCTTAGTCTTCTTCTTCAAATAATACAACCCAAATCACATCTCACAAGCTCACAATCATCTAACACCCTATTGATATACTCAAAACAATATTTAATACAATAATAACGGTTACTTCACAACATCTCAATATATTATTAACATTTTTAAAAACAGTCTCAATAATCATAATAGATACAAATTATTTAATTACAACCAACAACACTATTAATATCCATCCTCAAATACCACAACCCGTGAGTTACCATTCATTAACTTATAGTATCTCAACGTAACCACAACATCCTCACATGGCAGTTTCAGTATCCATAATAGCTATAAATTTTATAAAGTAATATCCAAGATAAACTTAGAGAAACTAGGCAACCTTCCAACATATACATTTCAATCATTACGTTCATATAGTTGAAAAAAATAACTATTTACTCAACTGTTCGAAATCGATTAATTCAATTTAAGGCGGGCTCGATGGATGTTCCGGGTGTCGATCTACAACACATGACTTTCGTCTGAATTTATAGTCATAAATAAGTATATAATAACTATATTATGCATGTATATTTCCCCTAATAAAATTCAGATATTTCAGATCACTACGAGATATAAACCAAATTTATATAAGTCAAATGTTTACAAATTCATTTTCTGATCACTCTTGATAACACTTTATGGAATATAGGCGACTTTAAACTCGTGATGTACTAAATTGACAATATATCACAATCTAAATTCTTGATCACATATTCTACTATGAGTTTAGTTTTTACCGCATTTTACAGATTCAAATTTCGGATCCGATTACTCAAGTTATAAATAGATTTCGATATATGACACAAATAAAACAAGGTGAGGCACTACGATAGGACAGCCTCATTCCGAATTTTGTTGGGAACTCGTCTCTTCATGAAAAATTCTAATTTTTCACTATGTTGCTCATAATCATGTCTAATTTTCCTAAAATTTTACAGTTCTGTAATTGATGGTCTATAACTCATTTTATTTGTAATTTACCGAATCCTGTTCAAGGATTCTAGCAAACTGCCTGCATCACTTTTATATGCTATTTTTCTGCCTTATTTTTCCAACACAACCTAGCCAATGTAACATCGTATCATCATACTTAAAATTTTTATTTTTTATACACCAAACAACCAAATCACAACCAAATAAATACCCATACTTTGTTCTTATTATTCACAACCACAAATACCAATAACCCACAATTTCACAAGCAATCTATACTAAATCAAAGTCCATATCTCAAATCACAATCAAACACACACATACTTACCACTTCGCTTGCTGGAAACTAAGCTTCCTCTTTCGCTTTCTTCTCTTTTCTCCCTTTCTCCTTGCATGGGTTTTCTTCCTTTGCTTCTCCTTCATGAGTTCTTCGTCTGCTAAACATCATTCTCTTTTTTTCCTCTTGTTCTCGTCTTCTTCCTTTCCTTACCTTCACATGTTTCTCTCATTCCCTACCATTCAGCCAAGACTTATTTTGTGTAGCTTTTTCCTCCTTTCCCATGTCTTCTCCCTTTTCTCCTCTATATTTCAGGATTTCCATTTTTCTTTGATTTCCCTCTATAGCTGGTTTTGCCCTCCTTCCTTTCTTCTCCACCATAAGCTCCTCTTTTTTTGCCCTCTCTAGAATGTGCTAAATGTTTCCTTTTTAAATGAAAATGATGAAATAAAACAAAACAAATTATGAATTAAATAATCTTAATCATTTGGCCTATTTTTCTTGTAAATCCCATTAGCCTAATTACATATAACATTCATTGGCTCATTAAAAATTTACTCACTTTTTAAATTATTAAATCGAAAAATTCTATTTCAATTTCCAAAACTTAATTATTACAATTACGTAAAATTTCAGTCATTATAATTTTCCAAACAAAAGTTTTGAAATTAGATCATATTCCTAGTCCAATTGAAGTGTCAGATGACAATATAATTGAATAGCATAATAATCAGCCGTAGAAAAGTTCATTTGAAATGTTTATGCATTTCATGATATATTCTTAGATGTCAATTATAGTATGTGGGTAAAATTGTTTTTTTTTTTGGTTATATGATAATTAATAGTATAAATGATTAAAAGTGTTTAATTAGAGGAAGAAAATTTATTTATATGTCTATTACCATCTTTCATAATGAACTTATGAGGTCAAAGATAAGTAATAGATGCAATATTATTTAAATTTTAGAATTTTGAAAGGTGATTAAAAATGTAGTTTGGTCATTTTAAGATTAGTGATCTTAGAGGGCAAACAAGCAATTGCATTAAAACTACATGATATCTTATAATAAAGCTCATAATTAAATTTTTTTT
>JAXCLQ010000005.1:4653564-4668145 GCA_035584115.1 Cedrela odorata | reverse complement strand
TGTGTGTGTGTATATATATATATATATGTAATTAACGCTCTCTTTATTAATATAGATATATATACATATATGTGTGTTAATTTGATTAATGTATGTATATATATGTATATGTGTATTAATATATTATTACATGTAATTGATTAAAGTAATCAATTAATGCATGCCATCAACCAAACCGAATGACACATGTTTTGCATTGAATTCGTTTTGTTGATTTAGAAATGCAAGTCGGTTAATTAGTATAGGTGGCAGTCAGTAGAGATATTTTATCAAATTGAATTTGATCAAAACACTTAAGGGTTAAGTGTATAAAAGAAGGGAAGCCGATAGCATGTATATTTATTTCGGTTTTGCTTTTAAAACAGAGTGTTTTTTTCTTCTCTGGTTTTGGAAAAACCGAGTGTCTTTTTCTTCTTCTTTAACCATGAGCTTGCTTAGTGAAGCAAGCTTAGGTGTGCTTGGTTGTAAACTAGAGCAAAACAAAAGAGAGAAGTAAGCTTAGGTTGTGCTTGGTTAGATAGAAAAGAGAGCATCTAGAAAGAGAAAGCTTGGTAAGCTTGTTGAAGCTTAAACTGAAGCTTGAAAATTCTTAATAAGCCGTAACCGGCATAAACTCTTAGACGTGTGGACCACCTGAGGTAGCAAGCTGGTTGTTGTTCCAGATTGTAGAATCAAGAAGTGAGTTATCTCATTTTTCTTTAATGTTTAAAATTGTTTTAAAAGCTAAAACATGCATGTGTGCATATCTAGATCAATTTATAGCCTATTTCGCAGGTCCATGAAGATGGCCATGGCTCTCCTACGGCAGTCGCGTGCCTAGAAGTTAATTTTGTGAGTCGCGCTTCCGCCACTTAAGGAAACAGAACATGCTCAGGTCACTATTCCATTCAGCACGCTCCCAGGAACGATTCCCCCGCGCTCACTTGTGGGAAGCTACAGCAGTCACATAGATAATGAGAAAAGCTCTTAAAGGACCATGACATGTACATATGCATATTTTAAATTTTTAACATTTTAAATATAAAATACAAATATTAGAAGTCTTACTTCTTCAAATTGATTTTTCAAAAAAGCAAGTCAATCTCCTCACTTGCCTCCAAGTGTATCTACATGTCGGATTAGTGAAGACAGTTCTAGTTTTGTGTTGAGATTTCTAAGCTATGGGTATTAGCTTCACCAAGCTATTAAAAGGTTTTCTAAACTTAGAAAACCCTAGCTAATTAATGGGAAGAGATGAGAAATGAAACTCTTTTCAATCTCTTTCTTTTCTTCCTATTTCTATTTCTCTCTGTTGCTTCTTTCTTCCTTTGGTTTTTGTTCAAAACAAAGCACACAAAATTATTCAATCAAGAATGATGCTCTCGGAAAAATGTAAAGGAAAAAGGAAGAAGTAGCATCACTATTAAAGACTTAGCCTTTAAGTTTTTTCTTTTATAACTTAACTAGTAAGTCTTCTCACCTTTTACAATTTCAAATTGAATCAAATTTAATTGAAATTTAATTCATCAATACGTGTAACACCCTTATGCATTTTATTCATTAAATGAATTAACTCATGTCAAGTATAAAAAAATGATAGGAGGATTTAATTAATATTAATCAAATTAATATATATTAAAGAGAGAGATATATATATATATATAATATTATTACTTTCATATTATAAAATATAATCATTACTTAAAATATCTCATATTATTACTTTAATAATATAATTATGTAATGATTACTTAGATATTTATAAATTACTTTAATATATAATTATGTAATTATTATTTTAAATATTTAATATTATATTAATATTTGAAAAAGATATTTCATTTTTAAATAAATACTTTAATCATTATTAAATCATTAAATCTTAACCATTAGTTCAAAATGAATAGACAAGATTTAATCAAAGGCTTGACACTTGACAACATCACATGGTGCCACTTGTCAATCAATGAATCATTTGATTAAATAATATTTAAATAATCAATAATGAATAAATTCATTTATTCATTAATATTTATATATCATATACCTTTTTCAATATCATATATATTCGTAAATTATATTTACGTTATCCCATAAATTACCAAAATATTTTTCACGAATACGGGTGCTAATGCGTCTTAGTCAGAAAATTTATTATTTACAATAAATAATTAAATTGCTATCCAATCAAAGTATCAGAATAATATCATTAACTAATAATGATTTTTTGTATAATAGCAATTATTGTCATCATCAAGTAACCAACTAATATGTGTAACCCCCTTGGGTTCTTTATGAGCTAGACATGTATAGATACTAACTCTTTGTAATCAAAGTTCTTAATGATTATGAGTGACCTCTAGCAAGATGTCATGACTCACAGACATAAACGAATGAATATATTGGATAAACCCATATAGTCATACGTGCATGTAGTAAAGTCCTTCTGTTATTGACTCCCAATCTAGTATGGGTCATGGTATTGTCAAACATCTAACTTAATTATAGGATCAAAACCTCAATCATATACAAGATTCATATATCTGTAAAATACTTTTTCGAACATACATGCTTTGGCCAAAAACTTTATTCTCGCATATAACAGTTCCATCTAGGATCTCAAGCTCTAATATTTGAGTTAACAGATTCTATTATTGTTTATCACCTGTCCTCATACACTTAAACACATTGCCAGCAAGTTTTTTTCACCAGTCGTGGTTAGCCCGATGTAATATACATAAGTGAACGATGTACTTTAGTGTGGAGGGCAGTCGTGACATCTCAGATTATAGGACTGGTGATACACTAGTATGACTATGTGACATATCATTGATTGTGAATAATCATTCATGTGATTCATCACATTTGGTCACGTTTAGTAACACGTTCACCAACGTATTACCCATATTTATGCTCTTGTGACATGAGACTCGTCACTTAACTATTCGTATCCAATATTAATTATTGACAATATCAAATATACCAATCATGTAATGTTATATTCCAATATGACATTACCTTAATTGGAAACTAATTCAGATGTATTTAAATCAGAAACTCTGTACTCATATTTACAACTCTTTACAGATAGAGTCTTGATGTCATAATACATCACTGGATCTCATTTTGCATTATTTATATATAATACAAGTTAGCAATTGTACATGCAAAATAATATAAAAATTATTTTATTAAGCGTAAACTAATTTATAATTAATTACAGAAATATATATGTATATACAATGAATGATATCCCTGAACCATATGACATGATTAATTCTATTGCATATCCCCAACAATTTTAACTTTAGTCAACATTTTTTTTTTCACTTGTTTTTTCAATCGAATAACTCTCTTTTAGACAAAAATATCTTTGTAGTCATTTTTTCTCCAACTTTCTAAAAAAAATCTCAACATTTTATTTCATAACATACTGGTCATCTTTACAAAATCATAACAAATTTATTTCTTGATTGTTTTAAATGAAATAAAACCTAAAATTTTTTATTAAGTTTATTTTTATGTTGTAAGAGTAAAAGTAAGAAACCATTTATTGGAATACACATTTTCATAGCCAAAATAAAAATAGCTTAACCAATTCAGAAAAGTTTCTATCCCAATAGTCATAATATGTAAAACTTGTAACTTCGATATTATTTTAAGTGCATTAAATTTGCATTCATGATACATTTACGACATATTATGTTTGTAAGAGAATTTAACCGAGTTTTAATTGAAAAGAAATCGAGATATAGGATGTAATATACCTATTTAAATGATTATTATTTGTTGGGTATACAGCCCAGGACGTAATTAAGGCTCAATAAGTTACGAGCACAAACTATAAGCTTACTAAGAATGAAAGAGCCATAAGTCCCGTTCAACCATAAAGCCACTGACTATGGGATAATAACGACCCCAGGTATAGTGATGGATGAGACAACCTAAGGTCAGACGAAAACACCTTAGGAGTAATAATAAGCTGAGGCCTTTTAAGGTCATATTAAAGACTTTGGGTAGAACTTTCATTCCAAGACCCCTTCAAAAAAGTCTCAGGCACAATTGATAAAGGTATTAAACATACAACATTTGAGCTCATCTCACGTGAATAAAGGAGCTTAAAACGAAGGCTTTCGAGACCTCTTAATAGTTACGTATCCAAGGAAGATTCGATTCTTTTCCAAATTCTTCCAAATTCTTCCGGATTCTTCCATAATAAGGATCCCTAACCCAGTAGAAGTATTCCATAATAAGGATCCTATGCCTAGTAGATACATTCTGCAAGAAGGGCTCAAGATCTCATAAAATTTGAAAAATTGACGCTTATCAAATAGAATCTCCTTGATTCTCACACTACGAGATACTTATTTCCAGATTTTATAGAATTCTACTAAATTCGAGAGACATAAACATCTATAAAAATGAGGTTAAGGATAAATAGGTACGTATTATGAAACATTGGTTTTAAGAGCCTATATTCTCCTTCTTCTTTCGCTCATAACATAAAACAAAACCTTAACTTAAGTATCGGAGAATTTTTGCCAAACAACCGGCTTTTACCCACTTAGGTTTCTGTTGTGGTCATAGGTTGAATACACTATTAAGCAAGGAGATAAAAATTGTTGTTGGTACACGGGATTTAAGGAAGGATTTTTGCTACATTAACATCCGGTGCCGTCCATGGGAATTTGAACGAAAAGTCAAAAATCACTATTAAAAAGAAAATCATGGCAACCTCTCAAACTTATGCAATAAGAAACCGAGCAATGGCAAGGGAAAATCCTCACAATAATCCCTTTGAAGCAACAACAGTGGTTAATGGAAAAGATGGTAGTCAGTTACTACCTTTGGAAGGGACAAATCACAATTCAGAGGCTTTGTCGCCATATCAAATTCTCTCCAACCAAGAAATCATAGAAACTGCATGGTTGGTTTGTTAATTGTTAAGCTAGTTCTCATGAGTTGGAGACACTGATGTCGGTAGAGGCTATAGAAAGTAGTGTCCCAAGTGCTTTGCATACCAAGAACCGTGAAACCAATTTCGGGCAGAACACTGCCAGGAGGAGATATATAATTGTTAAAAAAGTAAAATGAAAGGTTTCCGATCATCCACCTAGGAAGCTATAAGGTGAATATAATGCCTTCAAATTCACCAGTGAACTTGAGCCAGAATTTCAATATTCCTCATAAGATAACAGTTTTGGTCCGAAGGACATGAGAATGTTTCTTAATCAAAAACAGTGAAAGAAGAGAAAAGGCTTTATGCGGAGTTCACCTCAAAGAAGAAGGTTCAGGGAAAATAACAACTAGGTCGATAATCTGGAGTGTTAGAAAGTTAGTATAGGAGTTAGAAGACTAACAGACGAGGACGAAGAAGGGATGATGAGCCTGCATCGCATGTGGGATTACACTCTAAGTCCCCTTTCTCCCAAAAGATTATGAGTCTCATTTTTCCTCGGAAATTCAAGATGTCATAGATAAACCCTTTCACCAAAAAAAAAAAAAAAAAAAGACTCATCCCTGCATATGGATCATTTTAGGGAAATGTTGATGATCAAAGGGTTAGATGAGTCCTAGATGTATTGCTTATTCCCATTGACTCTAAAAGGACAAGCAAGGAAGTGGTTTACTAGTCTAACCCCTAACAGTATTTATAGCTTTGAGCAATTGTACTAGATATTTGTTAACAAATCAGAGGGGTGACAATTAGCCTTAAAACCTCTAGTTCATTATTGCTCATAAAGCAAGGAGAATGTGAAAGCCTTAAGAACTTCATCAAGAGATATCATGACAAAGTAATGAAGTTGGGGGGCTTATCATCACTTCTTAGCTTTGGAAGGTCTCAAGAAAGGTTTACGAGTGAACTGAGGATGGTATGCTGTGCAAAAACCATCTGTTACTACCTATAAAATAGCTTAGAGAAAGTCGTTAGACGAGATTGAGATCAAAGAACAGATCACCCTTAAATTAAATAAGAAAAAGCCCTCGGACCGCCACCTTGCAGTGAGGTACAAACTCGAGAATAGATCTAAGAAGAAGACATGACTATAAGAGAAATTTCTGAGACTTTGATAGAAAAGAAAGACAGGCTTGGGAGCATAACAGGACAACAGGAGGAAGAGACGAATTTTCTCCAAAAGGATATCGCTCACTGAGAAGGGATGAAGCGAAAATGATAGCTCATGTCTAGGGAGATAAAGTTTTCACTCCCCTGAATGCCCCACTCTCATAGGTCTAGCAAGAAATCAAGAGATGGGGAATTATATTGATGGAACTTTACCCTATAAAAACCAAGCAAAGAGGAAACGTCAAGGACAAGTTTTGTGACTTCCACCAAAGTACTAGACACCTAATAGACAAATGTTTTGACCTTAGGAATCATATTGAAATGTTGATTTATAACAATTACCTTACAAATTTCATAGCCAACCATGGCGAAGAGCTCGGCACTTCAAACCAAGAGGTCAAACACAAAAAAATGCATGAGGAATGCAGAAGCTACATTCTAAAGGTTAGTCAATCAGGTTTTCAGGCCATTAAATTAGAAAAATAATAGAGTTTTATGTGGACAACATGATTATTAAATCTTTAAAAATCCAAGACCATTCGAGATACTTGGAAGAAACCTTCTCCTATCTGAGAAGATACAATATGAAACTGAACCTCGAAAAGTGCGCATTCAGAGTTCAAGCTAGAAAGTTCTTAGGATATATGGTTAGCGAATCTAGCATTGAAGCCAATCCACAGAAGCTCAAGGCCAAACTAGATCTAAAGTAGCCATCCACTCTCAAGGAACTCTAAAGCCTAACAGGGCTATTGGTGCGTTAAGCAAATTCCTGTCCAAGGCTACTGATAGATGTTTCTCTTTCTTTCAGATCACAAAAAAGGGAAGAAAATCGAATGGATTGAAGAATGCGAAAGCAGTATCCAAGAGCTAAAACAATACCTTGCATCATCATTGCACCTGACAAGCCTTGAAGCAGGAGATGTGTTGTATATTTTGATGATATCACATTGTTGACTTTATGATATTTATGTGTTTTCAATGATTACCAAACATTATTCTTAATGTCAAGTTAACATAACATGATCTTAATCTTGTTTAAGAATCAAGAAACCAATATATAAACATGGTTAAAACAAAATTTTAACAAATATGTGTGAAAGTGTCTTGAAAGATCAAACAAGATTGATACATAGAGATAATGGATCGATACCATTGAAGACTAGATCAACATATGGAGTAGAGCAAATCAATACATGCCTTTTTTAGAGAGTTGTAAAATATTTATAAGGCAGACCAAATCGATACATGAAGTAAAATAGATCGATACATGCTTTGTCTAGAGAGTTGCAAAATATTTACAAAATAGACTAGATCAATACTTGAAGTGAAATGGATCGATACAAGCCAATTCCAAAAAGTTAGAAATTATTTACAAAGTAAACTTGATTGGTACATAAAGGTAAATGGATCGATACTCGGGACTCAGCTTGTACTATTCATACAAAGAGATGGATATATTAAAAAAAGGGATCGATACTTCTTTTGAAATTAAGGTTTAACGATAACTTCTGTAGCATTTAAGGCAGATATTAAATGCGCTAGATCAAGCTATTGGACTTAAGTTGCTTCACAAAAATGGAGAATATAAATAAAAGAAACACAATGAAGCAAGAAGAAGGAATATAGCAATCAAAATCAAAAGAAATTCTTGAAGAGCACTTTCAAACATGAATAGTTATACTTTGTCTCTCTACTGTAAAATTTTTAAATTTTGTGTGAGAGAAATTATTTCTTATAAGAGCTTACTGATCTATTTACTTTAGTGTGAGAGTAAAATTCAATATAACTTTATTTAACCACTTTTAGACCCAACATTTTCTATGGAGTTTATGTATATGCTAGATTTTAATTTAATCCCAAGAAATCACACCTCATAGCGGTAAAACGAATCTTTAGATACTTAAGAGCCATACCTAACTTATGATTGTTTTATACAAAGGATGGTGAGTTTAACTTGAAAGGCTATTCGGATGATGATTATGGAGGATGCAAAGTAGATAGAAAAAGTACAAGTGGCAATTGCTACTTTCTTAGAAATGCACTAGTATCTTAGTTTTGCAAGAAACAAAGTACAGTTGCATTGTTAATTACTGAAGTAGAGTATATTTCTAAACATATAGAAATTCGTAATCACTTCATTAGAGATCATATTAGTAAATGAGATGTATGCTTACAATATGTCAACACAAATTTTTAACTAGCTAACATCTTCACTAAGCCACTTGATAGGGATCGTTTTGGTGCAATTATAAGTGAACTAGGAATGATGAAAATTGGTTGAATTATGTCTGAACCTGTTTGTGCTTGATTTCTCGTTAATTCTTGATTTTGGATGCGAAATGATCAATACCTTGAAAATGATTGATATATTATTTTAAATGTATTGATACCTTTAATGAATTTTGATTCAGCATCGATATGGTTACATCTCATATTGATACTAAACTTGAGCTCAAGCATGTATTGATAACTTACCTATATATATCAATACATTTAAGTGTAATGATTACACCTTAAAGGCATCCTTCTTGGTATAAATGAAAATTTCAAAATTTATAGAATTAACGGCCAAAATTTAAGTGTATGGTTGACATGTGTCATCATGCTTAAATATATCGATCTCTTCTGAAGCTTTCTCCACTATGTATCTATGCCATACTTCATTGTATCGATATCTTGATACAATATTGGTATTGATACTTTTCATCTTTTCAACAAGAGAATTGATATTTCTTAAAAACAAATTGACTCATCTTTCTAATTCTGAAAACGGATCGATACATTTCTTAAATGTATCAATCCCTTTATACGATTTTACCTCTAAATAGGGTAAAATCCAAAAAGACTCTCCTTACTCAAACCTTCAAAGCTCTCTCTCTCTAAAAATAAAATCCCTAGAATCTCTACAAATTACTCAAATCTCTTTCAAAAATGCATATAACAAAAAACACAAAGATTACTCAACTCAAGAGACCAAGAATGAACGATGCTTCCTCCTCAATTTTTAACTTTACAAATTGAGAAGCAGAGGATCAATACCTCTCCCTCTACCTAAATTGAAATGTAATTCTTAGACGGGTACTAGACTGTAACTTTTAATTCTCCATAAAATTCTCGTATCTGAGAACCTTTAAGAAATTTGGGTAAATCAAAGAGGTAAATGTTTTGATAGCCTTGTCAAAATGTTCTACTCCAATTTGGATGCCAAGGACCCTCAATCAGGGAGGTTGAGGATGACAAAATTAAGCAGCTCGGTTTGTGGACACACATTCTAAGTCAATGCCAATATACTCTCGTGAATAGCTTATGTGCCAAAAGGTGGCATTATGTATCCATTAAGCGCTTTTCAGCCTCTCGAAGCCTGTAAGGTATTGTTAAAGAACCCAAACCTTACAAAAGTTGACAACAAGCTTATTCACCTTGGTCTTCATGAGAGAATACTGCACTTAATTGTCTCATACAACCTCAATGTTCGTTTTGACCAATACTTAGAGATGACGTATAAAGACATGCGGTGGATGCCATCATGGAAGGTAAGAGGCCTAACCTGGTTGGATAGATTCTGAATGCGGTAGTGAGGACAACCTCGTCTAAAGCTAGCCACTTACATTATGGCTATGTCATTTCAACCATAATCCGCAAGAGTCCTCCATGGATATATACAGAGACAGACACCATTAAGCCCCCAGCAACAGCGATGCTATCAGAGACCACTCTTCTCCATATGCATTACAAGCTGATAACGAGTGGAGTGGATACTTCAGGCTCGGTGTCGGCATTTGGTACTTAGGAGGAGTCACGAGGAGAATAGGCAGAAGAGCTCGTACCTTTATTGATGGACAATCAACCGGCTCCAGCACTTACTTCCCCACAACTTGCACCAACATCAATGTCTCCTCCTCCCATACCTCAGACAGCAACAGGATTTCACGCACCTCCTCCTGAAGCGTTGATGACTATTCTAGAGAACATGAGGGCTAAGATGATGCTAATTGAAGAATGAGTGGACACTGCAATAAACAGCTTCGATGAGCACCTTATAGGGCTCGAGACCATGGTCACCACTCAAATGCAGAAAATTGAAGAGCATATTGGTTGGACTAATCAGGGCATAACACAACTTGGCAAATTTAGACTTCAGTTTTTGAGCAAAACTAAGCATTTTATGCAGAGTCTAGTTAGAGCTTCCACATTAGCACCATAGTATCGAGGACCTACGACTTTTCACATCCGCATCTAGACCTCTTTCACATGCACCTCAACTAAGCTCATCTTGTCTTGTTAACCTAGATGTAGATAATGATAGTTTGGATGATGTAATTCTAGGCTGTTTGTAATTTTTTTTTTAATCTATGTAATGTTATTGTTTTGTGTTTATTGAACTTATATTTTATTGTTGAAGTGATGTTTAATGAAATACCTATGACTTCATATTTGTTTGACCCATTTGTTTTTTTTTATTTTTATTATTTCATTCTTTGATTGCTAAAAAAAATAGGGAGAGGAACTGAAATTTAAATTGAATAACAAAAAAAGGGAGAAATAAAAGAATACATTTAAAGGAGAGTAAAGTAATATTTTAAACAAAACAAAAAAGGGGAGAAATAACAAAGGGAGAAAAGTAACCTAAAGGGGGAGTAAATCCTTAAGATAACTTTGTTTTGTCATCATAAAAAAAGGGGGAGATTGATGATATTATATTAGTAATTGTTGATATGAATTTGATGATATTGTGACAATTGAAATGTGTTTTTAATAATGATCAAAGTTATTGAAATGGATTTAAATACATTAAGAATCAAGAAAATTGTATGTGAATATACTTGTGTTCAAATTTAAACAATTTTCTATGAGAAGTATGAATCAAGTATCACAAGATCGATACTTGGAGTCAAAGGATTGATATTTTCGCTAATCAGATCAATACGTGTTTGAAACAGATTGACACAAGTAGAGAATATCGATACTCTTATCAATCGAATCGATACATTTGAAGAAAGTTGATACTTAGAAGAAGAACAGATCGTTATCTTGCAAGTCAATAGTCTTAAATGAAATTAAAAAGTCAAACAGAATGATACTAGAAGGAAGAAGATCGATACGTTTAGAGAAGATCGATATTTAAAGTTTAGAAGATTGATACTCTCAATTCCAGAGAGTTGTAAAATATTTACAAAGCAGACCAGATTGATACTTGAGCCAAGGAGATCAATACATGGCAATTTCAGAGAGTTGCAAAATATTTACAAAACATACTAGATCAATACCTAAGCCAAGGAAATTGATACATGGCAATTTCAAAGAGTTGCAAAATATTTACAAAACATACCAGATCAATACTCAGGCTGAAGAGATCGAAGTGAACTAGATCGATACGTAAAGGAGAATAGATCGATACTCGGCATTAAAGATCAACTTAGATTCAATTTTCACACAAACGAATCGATACACTGCTAGAAGAGATCGATACTTCCTAATGATTTAAAGCTCAACAATAACTTTTGCAGCATTTATAAAGAACATTTAATACACCTAATCAAGCCATTGGACAAAAAATGATTTCATAAAGAGAATAAATATAAATATAAGAATTTAAGGAGAAGAGAAAACAGAGTACATTCTTGAGCATCAGCGATCATTCAATCTTCAATTTTAAAGTGAACAGTTCTTTTTTCTCTCTCTATTGTAAATTTATTTATTCACTTATTCTTGTGAGAGAAAATCAATTTTACGGGCTTATTGATACATCAGCTCTAGTGTGAGAGTATAAAACACATAAATACACTATTGTATTATATTGGATTTATCTTCACCCGAATTAAACGAAGAATGTATTGGTTTACCCTTCAGTCGTATAAAGAAGTTGTATGATTCTCCTTAACCTCGGAAGGAGTTGTATTGGGTTTCACTTGACCTATATAAACAAGGAGATAGTCGAACCTCGGTGGTGAGCCAAAACTGAGAGAGTGGACGTAGGTCAATATTGCCGAACCACTATAAATCCAGTGTTTGTTTTCACTCTCTCTACTGTTTTATTAATTTTAATACATTGTATACATCTTAAGCCTTAAACTTTTAAAGAACCTAATTCACCCCCTTCTTGGATATTGCCAATTAGGATAACATAATCCACAAATATCTAACCATATTTTCTAAAATTTTACTCTTACTCCAGCGTATTAATTTCATAAATATAATGCGTTTGAACTTCTTAATTTCATAAAACAGTTCAACAATTCAAATAGTCTGTAACTTATTCATATTTCAAACAATTTGTTCAAAAAATATTTTAGAAAAATAAAATAAAATAACCACTTAAATCAATTATTAAATTATTTATAATTCAAACAATTTCTGTAAACAATTAAACATT
Organism: Cedrela odorata; assembly: GCA_035584115.1. Lineage (NCBI taxonomy): Eukaryota > Viridiplantae > Streptophyta > Magnoliopsida > Sapindales > Meliaceae > Cedrela > Cedrela odorata. The sequence continues at coordinate 4,655,726 of JAXCLQ010000005.1, read as the reverse complement.
TAAATCAATTCATTTAAAACTTGAAAGCACGTCCATCTACTCACCCGTTATGCTTTAAGATATTCGATTCAAGGCGTTGACGTCAGATGCTCGGGTTGTCGATCTACAATAAACGATTCCTTGTTAGAATTTAATACAAAATATCTATCTAATAAATAAATATATTATACTTGAACTTGCCACCTAATAACACATTAATATGATTAAATATATCTATTGACTAAAATTTTATTCTAGGGTTCTCTTCACTAAATAGGGCATACCCTACGCTTGCAACAAACGTGCACTGCTCAAAATTGGTAATATATCTCAACCTAAATTTTTCATAACACAATGTATTATGCATTTAGTTTCTATCACATTTTACAGATTTAATATTTGAATTCGATTACTCAAGTTACGACATGTGACACAAGAAAACAGGGTATGACCTCCTACAGGCTAGCCATATTCTGAATTTTCTTACGATCTCGTCTCTTTACTAAATAAGCTTATTTTTGGATATGTTATGCTCTTATCTGTCTATTTTTCATAGAATTTTACGACTCATAAATCCGAGGTTTAGAACTCGCTCAATTTTTATTTTTCTAAGCCTTGTTCAATGTTTCCAGTAACCAATAAAATCCTATCTACAACTAATTTTTGACCTTATGTTTTTAACATAATCAGCCACTAAACTCATGACTTATAATACTTAATTTCTCCATTTTTTCGACCTTGAAACACACATATTTGAGCATACGATCATAGCCCACTTTTCACATGGTTACGCTTTAATTTTTGCAACACCGCACATGAATACAACTGACACTTTCATACCCAAAATTTACATACACATAATGCCTCTCATTCAAATACCACCCCGCCACAACAATTACATATAAACACACTTAAATTTTTATTTTTCTAGCACCTAATCACAACCATAGCTTCACTAAATCAATACATATTTTCTATGCTCACTGCCGACGTTTTCTCGCCACTACCGCACGTCAATTACACCAATTCCACTTTATCTAACATCAAATACTTACATATACACATATCTTTATACTCATTCATAGCATACATAACTCACTACAATTAAGCATTCAATTCTTCACAAATTCCACAATAAACAAATACAACAACAAAAATCAAAATTTTCAAAATAATAAACACATATACTTACCACCAAATGCTGACAATCACCTTCTACTCTTGCTTTTCTCTATTCTTCCCTTTTTTTCTCCCTTTTTTCTCTTTCTCCTTTTCCTCCACCTAGTTCTGCTCCCCTCTCTTCCTTCTCCATTCCATCTCTTTTCTTCTCTTTTTTTCCCTCTTGGTTTGCACGGTTTACTCTTCCCTCCCTCACCTTACTATTTTGCCTTCCATTCTTCCCTTGCCTCACGTTTTCTCTTTGTTTCTTTTTTCCTCCTTGCCATTTTCTCCTTGCCTTCCTTTTGTCTAAATTTTGCCAGATTGTTGTAAAGAAATCTAGATTAATGGAGATTAAAACACAGTAATTGGACTTGGGCTTTTGTTTTTGAATTTTAATAATTTGGGCCTAACATTTATATAAATTGGATTTTAGTTTTGCATAACAATATTAGCCTTTACTTAGTAATATTTTGGCTTTGACTTAGTAATATTATTAGGCCTTAATATAAATATTTTAGTATGGCCCCACTTCTTTTACTATTTATACTTTTTTCCCTAAATTATGAAAATTTTGCCTATTAAGCCAATGAGTTTTAAAATCTTTTCAATCTAGTCCATATGTTGTTTATATTTATTATAAAAATAAAAGAGAAATAAAATCACATACTTAGATCTACATATATCTATGACATTTTATGCCTAAGTTCCAGTTTAACTATATGTGTATAATTTAAACAAGTTCCCTCGAAACCTAACACGTCGGAATTCTTCACTAATGTTGAAATCGAATAAACTTAAGTTATATCAAATTTTGCATGTTCTATAATGACAATATACAAGGCAAAGAGATATCTTCATTACAAAAGAAAGTGAAATTGAGGTTTGTTGTGTGGGAACACTTTGAAAGAATAGAAAGTAATGGATTAAAAAAGTGATATGCAGCTACTATAAATGTAAGTTTGTGACATAGGCTACGGATGGCACAAGACATTTATACGATCATGTTAAATCTTGTATCATGC